>MU281389.1:55260-253681 GCA_022385595.1 Xylaria palmicola | reverse complement strand
AAGGGGAGTATTCTATGGTAGAGATGGGGTCTCTACTATAATGGGTTTAGCTTCATGTTTGGATAGTGAGTCTTCATGTCCGAAAAATCGACCCCCGGTACTACCTACTATGTACTCTGCAGGTAACTAGTCTACTTGTGGGCGTGAGCATATTCGCCAGCTAGATCCCCCAGGTCCTCCCCCACGACCTTTCCGTCCACGGTAAGCGGCTTTACATCAAGCAGCACAAACAGCATCCGGCCGGACCGATACGGATCCACGTTGCGCCAGGTGTGCATGCAGCCTCGGTTGACACCTGGATAGGGGCTTATCAGCATGCTTCTTCGAGGCAAGGGTCCGTGAAGCCTCGCGGGCTTGACTCACTCATATCGCCGGGCAGCATGACCTTTTTCTCCCCGCTGTCGAGGGTGATCTCGAAGGTGCCCTCGACGACAATACCATAGTCAATCGACATGGCGCGATGGAACGGGGACTCGACGCCAGGGGCGAAGTCAATGAGCCGAGCGACCGAGCCGTTTGGTACATGAATGCCGGGCTAAAATTAAGAAATACGCCACAAATCTTAGCTCACATGTCTGGTAGGGGTCATATGACGTAAGTGTCGGGTGCGGCGAACCTCGTTTTCCCTGGCGAACTTGAGGTCGGCGTCATTATTCATGTCCACTGGGTTTGAAGATGTCGAGTAGATAATGTTGGCGACTCTTCGCGCATATTAGTGAAGGGCATAGAATTGTACCGCACAGCCCATCTCTTACCCTTTCCCCCGTACCATCACACGGTGGTGGTCGCCATCATCATCGACAACGAAGACACCTTTGCCCTCCTCATTGTGGCCAGTTATGAAGCGCCGAGCATGACGAAGACCAGTACCAGGGAACGCACTAAAGGGACCCTTGTCCTCCTCTTGGGATGTCGAAGCCATGATGAAGCAGTGGTACTGGTTGGTTGGTGGCCTTGAATGTTGGTCTGAGAATAGAAGGGGAGTCACGGAGGTGGTTGTTTCATAAATTCATAACAATAAGCCGACGGAACGGCCGCGGGCCAATTCGTATATAAATCAAATAGATCCCAGGCAATGAGCTGGGGGGAGATCATCGCCTGTTGTGGAACCCCCTCCTCGAGGAACCTGCAAGTAAACCCGAATGTCCGTCAATGCATGCCCAGCTACATTTCTCGAACAAGTTTGTCTCTCTCTCTCTCGATGCCCTGCATGACGGGAACGCGGACTCGCACCCTGGTATTTACCGGGGTAAGGCTGGCGCGTGGCTTATGCAGGTTGCGGACAAGTTGTGTAGAGATCTGCATAACGTATTCTCAGTTAGATCGGACTTTAGGCCTCGTTATCACCGTGAACGGTGTTCACAAAAGTCCCAACATTAGTAGGCTCATTCGCTGTTAGAACGGTACGTACCGGCCATGTAGTCTCCCAGTACCATGTTGGTCATGCGGCTTTCCCGACTCACATAATATTGTGTGCCTCCTCGGCTACTGTATCCGCCGTTGGAGCTGCTTCGGGAAAGACGGGTATGGCTTACAGGGCGTTTGTGTCAGGCAGACCGAGAAAATCGATGAGCCAACCGCACGAGATTCCCACGTGGCCTTGAAATTATGCACAGCTTGTTCCTCTGATCCCGACGCGTTAGGGGTTATGCAATTCGTCTGAATCGCTAATCCTGCCGAGCTGAAAATTTCTTTCTAAACATACGATGTCGTTCTGCACTATAGTCTAAGCTTTAAGGGCCAGGGTTCGAATTTGGACAGAGAGGCCCTGCAATCCCGTCTCGCCTCACCGCGCTGGGCTAACCCTCTAAGGCGCAATCCCAGCAACTCAGGCATATGAGGCGATTGAGCTGAGCATTTAAGATCGGAGGACGTACACCAATGATATCCAAATCCAGCCCACTACTGCGAAGACTATTATAACCGCATGAAACTTAACAAGTTTGAACTTGAATGGTGGTACCGCCGTCTACCAGCCAGCCGACACCCGTGACATAGCTTGATCTAGGGCTCGTCATGAACAGCACGACATCCGCAATCTCCTCCGGCTTCGCGATCCTGCCCATGGGAATGATGGTTTTCATAATCTGCGGAAGATTGGGGTCTCCGGCGATGGCAGCGTCCACCATCGGCGTTTCGACCCATCCCGGACATATAGCATTGACGCGAATGCCATGCACCGCATTGTCCAACGCTGTAGACTCGTGAGTCGACTTTGGCCATGGTCTTGGGTGCTGCTTGGGGACTTACCGGCGTTCCTGGTCATCCCCAGGACCGCATGTTTGCTTGTCGTGTACTGCATGATGTTAGGCGTGGGAACGTACGAGTTGCAGGATCCCAAGTTGATAATCACGCCCCGACCGACTTCGCGCACGCGGCCGCGGTTCGTGCACGTCCTCACGCTCTGATTCTTCATCACCTTGGTCACTGCCTTCATACAGTTCAGCGTCCCCATCACGTTGACCCGCCAGAACCGATTCATCTCGTCGAGGTCCACATCCTCGGTCGGTAGGGGTTTCTGGACGCCAACACCGGCGCTGTTCACGAGGTAGTCGATGCTCCCAAACGCATCCACCGCCGCCTTGACCATGCTGTCGACGCTGGCGACATCGCTCACATCGACGGCAACAGCGACGGCCTTGTAGCCGGGATGAGTTGCTACGGCCTCGCTCTCACGGGCAGCCGCCAGCGCAGCTTGTTGGTTGAGGTCAGCCAGGACGACCCCACGGGCTCCCTCGGCCGCATACGCCAGGGAGCATTCACGGCCAATGCCACTTCCTGCGGAGCCAAGAAAGTCACATCAGGTTCTGAACTGCAAGCCGGAGTAGAGGTAGAGGGGGGAAGCGTACCTGCCCCTGTGACCAGGGCTACGCCATCGATTAGCAGCGCCATGTTAGGTAGGTATTCGATACTCTCTTGCTTGCACCGGAGCGACACGACCAACACACTAGAGGCGTGTCGAACACTATCTACCTATCTATCAGCCACAAGTTCCCGCGACCGCGCAATCCACTATTGCGGCTATGGGGACCACTCCTCTGGTAAACTGACCACTGAATACCCCTTTTGCCGGCACAACTGACAAAGAGTGAGTCTCCAGTGAGTGAGTGAGTGAGTGATATGCTGCTTTGGGAAAACATGCACTCAGGGGGGGGGGGGGTCCCATTCCCGGAGCCTCGCTTCTCGGGAACCCACCCTCGGGAACCCACTTTCGGGAACGCGCTCAGCGCCAAGGGCTATGGAGGCCTGTCTGTGTCGGTCGGGCACTCCCTCACGCTAAGAGCTTCCTGAATCCGCCAGGACCCGTGTTCTGTCAGCGCATGATTGTCATGACACATACCGAGAATGAACTACGGTACAATAAACGCGCCTCCATCCAAGCGTTAGGCGCGCGCTGGGGCTCCCGTCCAAGCCTGCCTACCCCAGAATCCTTTACCGGTAATCCTCAGGCATCTGGTAAGGAGAGAGAGTCTTATTGCTCCTAGCCTTAACTCCCTCAGCAAGTACCGCGTGGTAAAGCAGCCTAAAGGACTTGGCAGGCTAGAGCCGTTGAGTCAAGATCTTAGCCTCTTGGCGCAAAAGTGAACTAATGTCCATTGGGTAAGTAAGGTACGCGACTTAATGAGAGGTATAGGTTAGGTATCGACGTAGGTAGTTCTGGTACCACAAAGTAATAGAAGCTCATCCTTTCGTGAGGCGCACGGAAATCAACCCAATTTCTCACTGTCACGCTTTCTATTTTCTATAGCAGACCAGGCCTCTGGTGGGCCCCCCCCCCCCGTCGTAGAGAATCGTGTCCCCCCGACAGATAGGTATTGTAGATAAGTAACTATGTACAGCCGAAATGGTCCTTCACTCTGTCCCTGCTGCTTGTGCGAGGCGGAGCGGGTGGAGGATCTCTGCACTCATATACGTCGTGATGTCGGGTTCGCCGTCCTTTCTCAGCACGCAGCTGACGTATGTCTGCAGGCCCGGTCCATCCGCCAGGTCCCTGTGCGGGACGACCTTCTGCAGCATGTCCAGGAACTGCTGTCCGTACGCGCCCCGGCCACGCGCCCCGGCCCAGCTGGCCGTGGCCTTGGCGATGCTCAAATCATCCTTTCCGTAGCGCCACACGGGGATGTACAGCTTGACCTCCGGCACCGTCGCGCGAGGCGGGATGTCGAAGTAGTAGATGTAGCCCGTCAACAAGCCCGGCAGCGCCACGAAGTTGTCGTTCTCCTTGTTCTTGGGGTCGTACTTCGGGGCCAGCGGCACCTCGGCGTCGTCGGGGAAGTCGGCCGGCAAGCCCAGCACCCCGTACAGGAGCTCCCGTAGGTCGGCCAGCTGGGGCGCCAGCTCGGGGCGGCGCCCGTTCAGCGTCACGACGTCGCGCACCGACGCGAACGACGAGCTCACCGACTGGAAGTACCACTTCAGCCGCGACCGGGCCGGCGCCACGCAGTCGACGGCGCACAGGAGCGGCGTCATCTGCTTCCCCTGCGCCGTGTTGGTCAGGAAGTCCAGCAGCACGTCGCGCGACGGGTTCTCCGGGTGGAGCTGTCTGAACGACGTCTCCCATACCTCCAGCGGCCGCTCGGGCGACGCGCTCAGCTTGCGGGGCACGAAGTAGGTCTTGAAGCCGAGGCCCTTGTGCACGAACTCGGCGGCCATGCCGAAAGTGCTGCTCGGGCCCACGCCGGCGGCCTTGTACGCCTCGACGATCTTGGTCTTGTCATGGTCATAGAGGGTGTCCAGGAAGTGGTTGGTCCAGGTAAGATCCACGCCGGGCACCTTCGCAGCGAGGCGATTCAGGATTTGCGCCGTCGGCGCCTGGTTGAGGGGGTCTTCCGACGAGCCCGAAAACCGATTAATAGGCTCCAGGGAGTAACGCACGTCAGGCACGCCGTTGGTGGTCGGCCATTTCCACGAGTACTCGATGGGGCCGCCCTCCACGGTAATGAGCGACCTCCATTTCAGCCCGCTTGAACTCGGCATCTGGCCCATATTGGGAGCCTTTTCATCGTAAAAGTCAGACTCATTTCCGAGACATTGTTCCTCGGCGTGGAGCCTTCCTCACTTACCGCCCAGTGATAATGAAACAAAAGCGCCTCATACTGCTTTTCCGTAGAATAGCCGGCGGCGTCGAGCATAAAGGACAATTGATATCCCGTAAGAGCCCACCAGTAGTCAGAATCCGCATCCCGGGCAGGGAGTATTTGCGACAGCGTCCTCCAGGCCTGCGTGGGCTGGGGTTGTTTTGTGGTCGTAGAACTCCCAGACATTTTCGTGGCGGGCCTATCAGCAATAGTTCTTGCGTATGTGATCCGGTACTGCAGACTTGGTCATGATGCGTCCAGTGTAACGCACGCAGCCTTTATGCTCATATTTCTAGCGTCTTGATGGAGGGGATTTGAGGCGCGCCGAGTAGGTTCGCCAGAGGCTGTCCTGCTTACACGGATACCCCACGCATGTGCCCGGGAATGGGGCAGGGGTAATCGGGGAATGCTAATCATGCCCGGTCCCGGACTTCTTGCAACGCGGAGCGATTGCCATGATAACCAACTTCCCTCAGAAGCCCCTCCCCCGTAGAGGCCGTTGGCGTGCAACACCAAGAAATCCGTCACCGCGAGGAGTCCGGCGCTATATATCCAATTACAGGTAGAATTACGTCGACGCCTGCATGGCTATTCGACACCCATAGTCGGAGCATCGCATTACTCTGTCGCAGAGATCACGTTCTTCTTTTGATATACTAGGAACAGTCTCCAACCCCAACTGATTCTCTCGAACCATATTGGAGATGTTAGAAGACAGATTCACCCCGCAGGTCGGGGCAACGTCGTTCGCAGCCGGAGTGTTGCTGCATCTCTTCGTGTTTCGCTTTGGAGAATGGGACTTAGCCACTCTCAAGTTGATTCTGGGTCTTGTGCTCTCCTTCCCAACAACAGTCCTCCTCATCACCAGTCATGTGCATCCATCTATACCCCATGTCGAGGGCCTCGGGCCGGCAGTCCAGGTGACATCATTGTTGTTCGGCTGTTTCCTCACCGGTGTATATACTAGCATGACACTCTACCGTGGATTCTTCCATCGTCTTCACAAGTTTCCGGGGCCGTTCCTCGCCAGATTCTCCAGCATCTACTTGACGGTCCGCAGCCTGCGGAAAATGCAAACATACAAGGATGTCCAGGAGCTTCATGCCGCCTACGGAGACATAGTTCGTCTTGGTGAGCAGAGCTGTTGTGTATCGCGTTCTACAAGGCCTAACACGCAGCAGGTCCGCAAGAGCTCTCTATACTTCGGCCCAGTGCAGTTCAGGCTGTGCACGCGACTTCTGCTCCCTGCGATAAGGGACCATTCTATGACATGACCTATCCGTTCTTATCGCTGCAGACTATTCGCAGCAAGGCCGACCATGCGCCGGTCCGGAAGGTATGGGACAGAGGCTTCAGTACAAAATGTGCGTCATGACTGCTTTGTGCATTTCATCAGGGAGAAGCAGACAGCTAATCAAACCTGGTAGCGCTCCGTGACTATGAGCCACGGGTGGCGAAATACACGGACCTGCTATTGGAGCAGTTCGAAGCCCGCGTGGGTACTCCAATCAATATGACCGCGTGGATTGGGTTCTACGGTTTCGACGTCATGGGCGATCTTGCTTTTGGCCATAGCTTCGATATGCTGAAGTCAGGCAGCGTAAACTACTACATTGGATTAATGCAGGAGTTCCTGAAAGTCAGAGCCATGTTCTCTCGCATCCCCTGGGCTTTCCGCATCCTGCAGGTTATGGCACTGCTGAATACGTCCTTCACCCAATTTCGAACGTGGATGGAGCAGCAGGTGAAGACGCGAATGAAGGTTTGTTATCGCCCTCTCTTCTGTTATCATTTACGACTCTTTGTACCGACAGGTATACTAAGCTGGAGGTATGTAGAACGAACCGGATATCCCCGACGTGTTTTCCTGGATCTTGGCAGACTATGAAGCGCAACCAAAAAAGACACAGCAGGACTTTTTCAATCTCATGGGCGAGTGCACACTAATTACAATAGCAGGAAGGTAAGTAAAATACTACGGCTTGTGTTTGATATTCCTCGCCTTCAATCAAGAAAGCTGCTAAAGTCTCGCAGTGACACTACTTCATCAACACTAACATGTCTCCTTTTTGAACTGGCTCGTCATCCTGATGTGTACGAGAAACTAAAGGATGAGGTCGACCAATGCTTCGCGGCACATGGGAACAACATCCCGGGTCATTACGAGCTTTCGAAACTCGAATATCTCCAAGCATGCATTGACGAGACTCTGCGACTGCACCCGCCGCTCCCTAGTGGTGTCCAGCGCATGACACCAGAAGAAGGGTTGCAAGTCGATAATGATTTGTTTATTCCTGGGAATACCATTATACAAACTCCATTGTATACTATGCATCGAGGTGCGTGAAACTCAACTGATTCCTACCCAAACGTGGATCTAATCCCGGTTTGCAGATGAACGATTATTCAAGCATGCAGAGAAGTTCATTCCTGAAAGATGGACTACGAAGCGCGAGCTCGTGACGGATCCGAACTGCTTCACACCGTTCCTGATCGGTAAGAGAACATGCCGTGACCATACGCGGTTCAAAGGCTTGATGCGGCTTCTGACGAATTGAATAGGAAGCTTCTCCTGTGTGGGCAGGCAGCTTGCGCTGATGGAGATGCGATACGTTGTGAGTCGGATGGCGCGGCTCTACGACATGAGCCTGGCCAAGGGGCAGACGCCAGAAGCATTCATCGAGGGGAACTTCGACACGTTCACTATCAGGCTAGCCCCGCTAAACATGGTTCTTACGCACAGAAAAGATGCCAATGTTGCCCATGCTAAGGTTTGAGGCGAGATTAGACAATGCAATCATGAATTGGCTCACGAATGGGCCAATTCAGCCATGGGAGATAAAACATGTGTTTCATGACTAGCATTGGATTAAGAAAGATAGACACACCATTGTGCTTTATGATAAAATAGACAGCAAATGAGACTCATCTGGGAATTGATTGAGGTGTACTCATTTCTTATTCATTTTCACCATGCTATGCCTTACACGATGATAGCTTGTCGCTATGATTCAACCCGCGATTAGTATTTCATTTAAATGAGGGCCGGCAACATGTATAATACGCAAGTGCAGAAGGTGTTGCTGATATCACTTGAGTATAAGATTTACCACCATGAGAGGTGCGGGCCTTAAGTAAAGGGGTGAAAATAAAAATGAGAATGGTGAAGATATAAGTGACGGGGAATCACAATGTTAAATCCCTCTTTTAGAAGCTGTGAGTTTAACAGAATACACATGTCATATGTGAGTTGGCGGATACTACAAAGTGCATCATCTTGTGTAATATTTACAATAATAGCTTGAATCAGCTGTCATTTATATGATTTATGATAAGGCAACAATCCATGAGCACCCCTTCAACCCCGCAGCTTGTTCAAACCGAACATCCGAGTGAAAAGAAAGTCCTATGAGAACATGTATTATAAGTCATCTGTTTTGACTTACACAGAAGGGTTGGATATACATACCCAGAACGTCCTAGGCAAGAGAGCGTCACACAATCTGACTACCAGGGTAGTCTCGCCCGTCCAAAACCAGGCTTTGGGGTGTTGTTTTGTCACTTCTGCGACAACAGAGGCAGCATATACTTGGCGCGGAGTTGTTTCTGTGACGTCTTTAGCCTCGAGATCACCGTCCAGTCTGGATCACGTGTACTAACTGGGCGTCCTGTTGCAGTGAGCTGCGAATTCCGCTTGTAGCGGCGCGAACAGAGAGTCTTCTGGCAATCTTCTTCCGGCATCTCTCTTGAGAATATTGGTACCGATTTCTCCCGATATGATGTTCACAACGGAGACACTGTGTGGAAGTCATTAACAAAGATAGGACCAGTGGATGTCATATAGTGATATCTCACCCCAGAGGTTTCATCTCAACCCTAAGAGTGTTTCCCCAGTGGTGTAGGGCTGCCTTGGTTGCGTTGTAAGAGGCTACGACGGGTTGGTCAAGTTAGTCGGGTGATATGGCCAAATAGCTCTAAGCTCGTATTGGACACACCTCCATAAACGTAGGGTACGACGCCTCCGACGCTTCCGATGTTGACTATTTTGCCCTTTTTCTGGACCAATAGAGGGTGGAAGAAATGGACCATCCTCATGGGGCCGAAGACGTTGACAGAGAACATCTTCTCAATCTCTTTGAGATCGGAATCGGCGGCAGTCATAGTGTAGCCTAAACGGTTAGAGATGTGATTATTATGAGGGGCGGAGAGCGTCACGTACAGATGCCCCTGTTGCAGATGAGTACAGGCTGGCTAGTCTGAGAAAAAGAGACTCACCTACGCATTATTTACGAGGACATCCAAGCCCCCTTTGGTTATCTCAGTCACCTTGTCGCGTAGCGCAATAGTGTCTTCATCTTTCGTCACATCGGACGTGAACACATGTATCCCAGCATCAGTTAGATGAGTGCGAGACTCATGAGGTAGCAAAGTTGTGATAACCGTGTACCCTGAAACGTGTCAGTGCTAAGCAAATAGTGCTAATGAGATGACCAAATAACCTCATGAGACAGTGCCATTACCTTTTGCGAGAAACTCGGTTGCGATAGCGTGGCCGATCCCCCCCTCCCCGCAACTGGGCAGAATGTCAACGTATTGGTCAATCCTTGTCATAACTGGGAATTCTCACCCAGTAATTAACACAGAAGGCTTATTCGACATGATAGCCTTGAATTTTGGTCTGAGCGTAATGGTCAATGGTTTTCCGAGCTTGCGTGCTGTAGAATTGGTACGAGGGCGGGGTGCAAAAATGTAATGCATACCTTCCAACGACCATGAGGTTAAACACCAAAACGAAGCGAATCAATAGGCGCCGGTTACTTGACAACGGCCTAGAAGCTACCGCCGACTGTGTTCGGAGATGTTCGGAGATGTAATGAAGATTTCGGTAAATGGGCGGATGGGCCTAGTCGGTCGTCTCGGCAACCCGAAGACTGCAGCGAGGTGCTTCTGGTTCCCGATATGGGTATGCCGTGACACCGGCAATGTCTCTCACATGCAAGCCCGGCGCATGGGATCTTTTGAGCCTTGCCCCCACCCTTTACCGCAAGGTCGGGGTCTACCCCGTCCTGCAAGATCCTTCGAGTGCAACCTACGAATATCACCCTGGAGGGGGATTGATAGGTTGATTAGTTGCTGATCTAAGGCGACTAACTCAAAATGTCTATATGGTGCGAATACTACAATACGGAAGGATTTGTTGTTGTACAACGATATGAACAGATAAAATAGCAAAAACATGTCATTGGCTATCAAGAGTGAATTGCTAACGTAGAATAAACCGTATAGCTCATAGTCTTTTCTACACAAACACTTAGTCATATAGAATAGTGAAATCTCTTTGTCATTACTATAGCACTGATCCTACAGGGGACACCGACTTGCATTACATTGAGAATGACTAATTCCAAACACTTTATCGGCCTGGTTTCCTTTAACCCTGACGGCCCGTGCTTCTGGTTTGCCGTAGCCATGAGATTCACGATATGCAGGCTGGCGCTCCTATGAAGATCAAGGACGGTGAATGGAATCGGGCAAGAGCGTAATGCGGTGAAGTTCAGAATGGATCCCCAGATAAGCCAACGTACGAGAAAGTTGGCGACGCCATCAGCGGCAATGTCTTACTGCGAGCCGCGACCGGGATTGGTCCCCTTTCACCGCCGTGCCGGGCAATGCTGATTTTGGAGCGAGATAAATGATATCGATGTGGCCGCCACTTACGCCAATTCTCAGATCCTGGCCCAACTCAACCTACCATAGGCGTGAAACATGGCACCCCTTATGCTCCCATTATCCTCTGGAGAGGAATCCTCTGCACCGTCAGAGCTCTCCTACGATAAGTCTATACCCCCGGCAGAGCCGATAGCAATCTGTGGCCTGGGTAAGTGACAGACGTCGATCTTCTCCTGTTATCCCTTACCTAACGATGCCTTAGCATGTCACTTGCCTGGAAAGTCAGATTCGCCCCGCGCCTTTTGGGATCTTATCTCGCAGGGCCGAACTGGGCAATGCGAGGTTCCCAAGTCCCGGTTCAACGTCGATGCATTCTACCACCCAGATGGCGACCGGCCTGGGAGCATCGTCACTCGTGGTGGTTACTTCATCGACAAGGATGTTCGTGAGTTCGAGAACAGCTTCTTTGGCATCAACAACCTGGAGGCGCTGTACATGGATCCTCAGCAACGCCAACTCCTCGAGGCCGTTTTCGAGTGTCTTGAAAACGCGGGCGTACCATTGGAAAAGGCCTCAGGCTCCAACACCGGCGTGTACGTCGGAAACTTCACAGTCGACTACCAGGTAATGCAGACACGAGACAGCGATTACCTGGAAAGGTACTCTGCTACAGGTATGGGAACCACTATTCTTGGAAACCGTGTCAGCCACGTCTTCAACCTCAAGGGGCCCAGGTAAGACTCGAACGTAACGCTGCCCATCCTTCTATGAAGACTAAATGGTGGACTAGTCTTGTTCTCGATACTGCCTGCTCATCTTCCCTGTATGGCCTGCATACGGCCTGTGTCGCACTTCAAAACTACGAGTGTGATGCTGCCATCGTGGCTGGCGCGAACTTGATCCAGTCCGTAGAGCAGCACATTGGCACCATGAAAGCTGGTGTCTTATCAGCGACGTCTGAATGTCATACCTTTGATACCTCTGCAGATGGTTATGGCCGAGCAGATGGCATCGGCACATTGTATGTCAAGAGATTGGGCGACGCCCTGCGGGATGGTGATCCGATCAGGAGTATTGTGCGAGGCACAGCGGTGAACGCGTAAGTATTGCCTCTATTCCAGTTCTATCACTTTGAGATAAGCATCTGCTGACTAGAGACATGATACGTGAAGAAACGGCAAGACTGCTGGTATCAGTCTTCCCGATGCCGATGGCCAGGAAACTGTCATCCGCAAAGCCATGGCCCGCGCTAATGTGACGTCCGATGACGTCGGCTACGTCGAGTGCCACGGCACCGGCACCAAGGTTGGCGATGCTATCGAGGTGGATGGAATAAGCAAAGTCTTCCCACGCACGGCACAGAGGCCGCTGCTGATAGGATCAGTCAAGACAAACGTCGGACACTCTGAGGCTGCGAGCGGCATCTCCAGTGTCATCAAGGCCACGATGGCTCTCGAGCGCGGATTCATTCCGCCGACGTACGGTCTGAAGAACATCAACCCCAAACTCAGGGTTGAGGAGCGCAACATTAAGATCCCCACTGAGCTGACGAAATGGCCAGAATACGTTTCTCGGGTGCGTTGCATTGGTGAGTAGTTGTCCATCTCCCTAGTCGCACCCCTTTCTAATACTCCCACCAGGCATCAACTCGTTTGGTTATGGAGGCGCCAATGCCCACTGCATCTTGGAGGAAGCACCCTCGTCCCAGGTACGACAATCGTTAGTTGCCAGGAGATCAGTACACCAATCCTCCGTCGTACTTCCTCTATCTGCTGCAACCCAGGCGTCTCTAGACTCTCGCGTAGCAGACCTCTCGACGTTCGACTTCGGAGACACAGATATATTGGACTTGGCATACACACTCGCATCCCGGCGCTCTAATCTTGGCTCTCGGGGCTTCCTAGTTGCACCGCGTGGCGACGAGATAGCCAAGTCGTTCAAAGAGCAGGCCTTCACGACAGGCACGGCTGCCCCTGAGGGTACCGCCAAGCCCCTCGCATTTGTCTTTACGGGTCAAGGATCACAATGGGCCGGCATGTGCCGCGAGCTCTTCTCCGAATTCTCTATTTTCAACAATGCTATCGCCGAGATGGATAGTGTTCTTCGGTCGCTTCCGGACCGTCCCAATTGGACGCTCCAGGAAGCTCTCATTGATAGTGAAAACCCAGACCTCATCAACCAGGCGTCTCGCTCGCAGCCGTGTTGCACTGCCATCCAGATCGCGCTCCTGCAACTGCTCGCTTCATGGGATATTCTACCCGCTACTACTGTTGGCCACTCCTCTGGTGAAATTGCCGCTGCTTTTGCTGCCGGACATGTTTCCGCGGCCGAGGCCATCGTCATTGCCTATTACCGTGGCTTCTATGCTTCCACTAATCAACAGGACGGTGCCATGATGGCTGCCGGCCTGTCGGAGGCCGCTGCTGTGGAGGAGATCTCCAAGCTAGAACTCACACAGCAGATCAGAGTCGCCTGCGTGAACGCCCCAGAGAGCGTGACCATATCGGGTGACTCTGCAGGAATCGACCAGATCCTCGGGGAACTGCAGCAGAGGAACATCTTCGCCCGCAAGCTCAAGACTGGGGGTCAAGCGTACCACTCGCACCACATGTTGAGCTTGGGAGCGAGCTACCAGAACCAGCTGGAGAAGGTCCTGCCGACTCTGGGGCCCTCCATCATGCTACCAAAGGGCGCCATGATGGTGTCCTCCGTCACCGGGGAGACCAAGACTTCCGGATTTTGGCCGGCCTACTGGCGCCAGAACCTCGAGAGCCAGGTGCGGTTCTCCACGGCCGTCGAAGAGATTCACCGTCGGGGAGCACACTACTATGTGGAGGTCGGTCCTCACTCGTCTCTCGAGCTGCCGGTCAAGCAGACGCTTTTGCAGAGCGGCATGGCGGGCGCTGACTTCAGATACGCGGCGCCCATCAAGCGGGGAGCGGACGCCCTCAACACCGTCCTGAGTCTTGCTGGCAAATTATGGGTATTCGGCTGCCCGGTGAACTGGTCCCTGATCAACGGCCTCCAAGCGTCCGGATCCAAGCCCCTCACGCGCGGTCAGTACCGTGTCCTCACCGACCTGCCGCCCTACCGATTCAACTATGGAACCCTTCTCTGGAGCGAGTCCCGCACCAGCGTCGAGTACCGTCAGCGCAAGTACCCACGACACGAGCTTCTAGGCTCTCTAGTACCCGGCGGAAATGGGCAGGACTTCATTTTCCGGAATATTCTCCGTCTCGGGGACGTCTCGTGGTTGATTGATCATAAACTCGAGGAGACTGTCGTCTTCCCGGGCGCGGGCTATCTTGGCATGGCTATGGAAGCCGTCATGCAGGCTGCAGACGTTGATCGGGATGCCGAGAAGTCTGTATCATTTCGTTTTGAGAATGTCAACATCACGAACGCCCTCGTGCTGAGCGAAGAGCACGGCGCGCAGACAGAGATGTTCACGTCCCTTCAGAAGGCCCCAATCACCAATGCTTCAACGTCGGGCACGTGGTGGGAGTTTAGCATCTCGAGCTATCAGGATGGAGTGTCGGTTAGCCATGTGAAGGGCGCCATCGCCGTAAGCAGGGAGCGAGCTGAGCTCAACTCAGTGTATCAAGCACCGGACGGCGTCCTCGAGCCCACCGCTAAGCGGACGTGGTACGACAGAATGATCAAGGGAGGACTCAACTTCGGGCCGGCGTTCCAATCCATCGCCGAATTCGAAACCCCTCGCATGAAGACGCGTTGCTTTACTACTGCCAAGGCGCCTCTGCTGAAGACATGCGGAGATGCTTTGTCGGTGTACCCCGTCCATCCCATCACCCTTGACGCCATGATGCAGACAACTATCGTCGCGACCACGGCCGGCCAGCCCCGGGACCTCCGGGCCAAGGTGCCTACGCGATTCCCATCCATCACGGTGAACTCGCTACCGACCTCGAGCGACACGCTCTGCAAGATAAATGGTATTGCGCAGAGCACAGGCTTCGGGTCCGCCGAAGTCGGAGCCGAGATCATAGGATCGGACGGCCAAGTCGTGGCCAGGATGGACCGCCTCCGGCTGGCGCCGTACCATGCCGCCGCCAAAGATGAGAACGAAGACACGCGCCACCCAGTCCTCCGCGTTTTGTGGAAGCCCGACCCCTTCGGCCTGGGCCCCCTGAGCGACGAGTGCGCGCAGAGACACCTTGACCATTTCGTGGAGGAGGCGAACTCGCCGCTCGCCGATGCCAATATTCTCAAGCTGGGCTCCGTGCTGGACCTGCTCGCTCACAAGAACCCGCGCCTGCGGATACTCGAGCTTGGAAATGATATCCACGACATCACCCTCGCGGCTCTGACTCTCATGGCCTCGGAGACTGAATTCAAACGCATGTCGACGTATAGCACGGCCGCCTTCGCCGAGGACGGGTCGCTATCTGGCGGTCTCGTCGACTTCGAGACGGGCGAGCGGTGCGAGCAGCCGGGCCCTGTCGCCCAGGGCGCCTTCGACCTCGTCTTGATCCCCGTCGCCGGCGAGTGGTTGGCTGACCGGATGGACAAGGTCAAGGAGCTGCTGGCCAAGGACGGCGCCGTCCTCGCCTTGTGCCCCGGCTCCACTTCGAAGCCCATCATATCCGCAGGCCTGTCGTACGTCTCGTACCCCGTGGCCGACGGCCACGCATCGCTCGTGCTCGCGCATACGGAGCCCGCCAAGCCGGATGAGGAGGCTTTGCGGAAGCACAAGTTCCTGATCGTGGAGCGAGAGGACTCGGCCCTGGGCTCGGCGCTCGAAGCTGCCCTTCAGCGCCTCCACGGCGCCGCACCGCCGCGCGTTAAGCTGGATTCGTTGACTGCGGAGCACATCCCTACCGGCACGACCGTCTTCACCCTGTGCGAGCTCAAGTCGCCGCTGTTGTCGACCATCTCGGATGAGGACATGACCCGCGTGAAGCTCATCACCGATAATGCCTCGTCGCTGGTGTGGGCCACGAACGGCAACATTCTACAAGGCGGGTACCCCGACTATGCGCTCGTCTCCGGGTTGGCGCGCTCTCTGGTGCTCGAGCAGCCTGCTCTCCAATTCTTCACCTACGACATAGACGAGCCGGACGCGGATGTCGAGGCGACTGCCGGGCACCTCATTGCGACCCTGAACCAGCGAGGCAAGACCGTGGACCGCGAGTTTGTGCAGCACAAGGGAGCCGTCCACGTCAGCCGTTACGTGCCCGACGACGGCATCAACTCCCTCTTCCGCGCCAAGCAGGGTCTTGAGATGGCGAGCATGGCCCTGCGGGATGCCGGCATCGTCCGCCTGGGCATCGAGAACGTCGGGCAGTTCGACTCGCTGTACTTTAGACAGCTGGAGATGCCCGTCATCGGGCCCAACGAGCTCCGCATCCGGGTCGCCTCGGTCGGCGTCAACGCCAAGGACTTTTACGTCCTGGCCGGCCGGGTGGACACGCCGGACGCGACCTGCCAACTGGAGTGCTCCGGGACCGTCGAGCAAGTGGGCTCGGCGATCAGCGACTTCGCCGTTGGCGACCGGGTCGTGGCCATGGCCCCGACGCACTTCCAGACCGTCCAGACTCTGCCTGACTGGGCGTGCCACAAGCTCCGACCTGGCGAGAGCTTCGATATTGCCGCCACGCTCCCCGTGCCCTACGCCACCGCGCTATATGCACTACACCACCGTGCGAACCTCCGCAGCGGCGAGAGCGTCCTAATCCACTCCGGCGCCGGTGGTGTTGGTATTGCTGCCATTCAGGTAGCGAGGCTAGCGGGCGCTGAGATTTACACAACCGTTTCGACCGAGGCCAAGAAACAGTACCTCGTGGACGTGCTCGGCGTCAAGCCCGGCAACATCTTCAGCTCGCGCGACACCTCGTTCCTGGAGGACGTCCTCCGGGCCACCGACGGGCGCGGCGTGGACGTCATCGTCAACTCGCTCACCGGCGACCAGCTGCACGCCACGTGGAAGTGCGCCGCCCAGTTCGGCCGCTTCGTCGAGATCGGCAAGCTGGACCTCTCCACCGCCGGCCGGCTCGAGATGGACCAGTTCCTCAAGAACACGACCTTCACCGCCTTCGACCTCAGCTACCTCTACAGCTCCGCGGACGACCGGATGCACCGGATCTGGAACCGGCTGCTGGCCGAGGCCATGGAGCTGTACCGCGCGGGCAAGGTCCGGGCGATCGA
The DNA here is from genome assembly GCA_022385595.1 of Xylaria palmicola. Lineage (NCBI taxonomy): Eukaryota > Fungi > Ascomycota > Sordariomycetes > Xylariales > Xylariaceae > Xylaria > Xylaria palmicola. The sequence continues at coordinate 236,768 of MU281389.1, read as the reverse complement.
GCCCCTGCAGGTCTTCGACGTCGCCGAGGCCACCCAGGCCTTCCGCTCCTTCTCGTCCCGCGCCCGCATGGGCAGGATCGCGATCAACCTCGAGAACCCGGACGCCAAGGTGCGGGTGCAGCGCCTCCGGCACGAGACCATATTCCCCGACAAGACCTACATCATGGTCGGGTGCCTCGGCGGTTTGGGCCGCACCGTCTCTCGCTGGATGGTGCAGCGCGGAGCGAGGAAGTTTGTATTCCTCGGTCGTTCGGGTCAGGCCAAGCCGACCGCGCGGGCCTTGGTCCAGGATCTGGAGGCCGCCGGCGCCAAGTGTGTCGTAGTCAAGGGCGATATCTGCAACCTCGCAGATGTGGAGGCGACCGTGGCCGCGGCGGAAGGCGAGATTGGAGGTGTGGTGCAGGCTGCCATGGGCTTGAACGTAAGTGAAAACGCTAGACCTCGGCGTCTCGTTACATGAACACTAGCTAACGAAACCGGTTCTACAGGAGGCCATCTTCTCGAACATGTCGAACGAATACTGGCACACTGGTATTGATCCCAAGGTCCAAGGAACCTGGCATCTCCACAATACCCTGCGGGCTTCGGGCCGCGACTCCAAGCTCGACTTCTTCCTCCTCACCTCGTCCATCTCGGGGAGCGTCGGGACGGCGACGGAGTCGAACTACTGCGCCGCGAACCACTTCCTGGACCTGTTCGCGCGGCACCGGCGCGCGCAGGGCCTCCCGTGCGTGTCCATCGGCCTGGGCATGATCTCCGAGGTGGGCTACCTGCACGACAACCCCGAGATCGAGGCCCTGCTCAAGCGCAAGGGCATCCACGCCATCGACGCGGACGAGCTGGTGCAGCTCCTGGACCTGGCCCTGAGCTCGTCCGCCGAGAACAGCCTGCCGGGCATCCACCACCCGACCGACGAGCTCGCCTCCGCCCACCTCCTCACCGGCCTCGAGCCCACGGGGCTCAAGGAGCTGCGGCGCCAGGGCTTCGACGGAAACAACCCGACGCTGGATGACCCGCGGGCAGCGCTCCTCGCGCGTGCGCTGGACGGCGCCGGCGATGTGGACAGAGCCGCGCAGGATGGGAGATTGCCCGTCCCGGTCGCGAAGAGCGTGAGAGAAGGTCTCACGCTCAGCGAGGCGGTGCTGGATTTCATCCGCCACCGCTTCGGTAACCTCGTACTCATCAAGTACGAGGCGGTTGATGTGAACAAGCCGCTCTCGGATTACGGCATGGACAGTATGCTGGCTGCCGAGTTCCGGACATGGTTCTGGCAGAGCATGACGGTTGATGTGCCGCTCCTGATGCTGCTTGGAAAGACGTGCACGCTGGCGACGCTGGGCGACATGGCTGTCACGCAGCTGGAAGCGGAAACAGAAGAATGATTAGTGTAGATGAGGCTAGTAAAAAGTGGATAATTGGGTAACTCTCTCTAGAGCTTTGGATCGCAGCAAATAGAATAGGAATGCAATATAACGGTTTCACATTTCACCCAGGAGGTTCACTTTCGGGTGCCCATTGCCCATAAGAGTTTGTCCACTGCTGTCGATTTTGGCGGGTTGCACCCGCTTGGCTGACAGCTACTGGTGTAAGTGCCTGACCACCCCATCACAAACAATTCAACTTTGAATTGTTCAATCAATAGGAGAACAAGCGTTGATTTACGTCCTCAAGAGGCAGTTTCCTCCTGCGTATCCCGTGTAATTGTGTCTAAAGGAAGATGACCTTCGAGAGAGCAGGGTCTGATTTGTTGTACGGGTTCTGCGCTCATGCGTTGTCAGCTGGGCTGCAGCAGCTCAGGACGGCTTCATACAGTAAACCCCTCTTTACCTGTAAATATACCCCAACTGTATTTTATATCTGCGTCCTCAATTGGATACTATAGTAGCTATATGCAGTGCTTTGATTTTATGGGAGGAATACCTCACCGTAGGCGTGATGTTGCCATTACAAAGTCGCTTCAGACGGGAGTGCAGTGCACCTCGTGAAGGCAACTGGCTGAGCACTGTAGACTTAGGGTAGGCCCGTCTAATCCTTACTGGTACAAGTACGTACCGGGCAGGTCGCACAAGTAGTAGTAGTAGTAGTAGTAGTAGTAGTAGTAGCAGCATTTTTTTAAGTCTTTTTTTTTTTTGCTTTCTCAATGCTTCATGATATTGTTACAGCACAAGCGTTGCGCCATACTCTTAAAAGTCTAATCTATATTGAACAGGTATTTGTAGAAGTGTGAGTATTTTGGTACAATCTATAGTTGCTCATCATCCCCTCAGTCCTAGCTATCATCTCTTGCCTTCAGAATTTCTTGATTACCTCTGCCCACCCCGAAACTGACAACCACACCCCCCCTTTCCCATCCTCACTACTGCTTGATGTCGGCCCTCTGTCGCAGCTGGATCTCGACTTTGCTATCCAGCAGGTTGGAGACCCCGGCGGTGATGCCGCGTGGGCGGCCGGCCGCCTGCACCTCGGGGGGCAGCCGGATGTCGTAGTTGCGCAGGACGTGGATCATGATGACCTTCATGATGTACAGGGCGAAGAAGCGGCCGGGGCACGCGTTGGGGCCGTGGCCAAAGGTGAACTGGCCCTCGCCCGTAGCCGTGGACTGGAACTTGGACTCGTTGCCGGGACGCTCGCGCAGCCGGGCGAAGCGGTAGCCGTCGAAGACGTCCAGGGGCGCGGTCTCGGATGGAGGCTGGGGGCCGATGATCGGGTTCTTTACTGATTGACTGTGGGTTTGGATTTCCGAGTTTAGCCCAGGGTCGAAGATGTTACTTTCATGAAGCAGTACCACGACAATCCTCTTTGCGAGAGTTCACAGAAAGAGTGGTGGTTCTGACTTCCGAAGACGAAAGAAGGGGGGGGGGGAGTGATACTTACTGCGATGGATACATGGGCAAAGTGAGAAGGACGCCCTTGGGGACCTTTATGCCATTTGAGAACGTTACATCTTTATGGAGTCGTCTAGACAGGCCATCTAACCAGATATGTCAGTGAGTGTGCAGTCGGCCAAGTTTCCGGCCCCGGGGATGATAAGAATGGACCGAGATCACATACCAAACGCCAAGGGAGTAAGCCGCTGGCTCTCCTTCAGGAAGCTGTCGAGTTTCCTCATCTTCGCAATAGCTGCCTTCGTGATGTAAAGTTGACCCTCCTCGTCGAGAGCCTCGCCATCTTCGGCAAGAACGGCGTCGATCTCCTCTCGCAGGCCAGCCACGAATTGGGGATGCGTCGCCAGATCAATCAGAGCCTATCCTTATACGTCAGTTCCGGCGGCTCCTTCAGTCGTTCAGATGTCCGTTTTCTTCTTACGTTTGTGCTTGCGCCGGTGGTTGTGTGAAGCGATGCGAATGACACCTACGAAGTATGGATTTTAGTCGCGTGCGTCCCAGCCTCTTTGGCCGTCCAAAAACCGGGACTTACCTGCATCTGCATGAGGCCCAGCTTCTTAGCCGTCTTGAGGTGGTCTGGCAGGTACTTCAGAAGCCACGATATCCAGGCGCCACGGCTGCCGGCAGACACGACCTTGGCCTTCTCGCCATTCTTGGGGAGCAGCTCGTCGACGATGGGGTCCATCCACTTCTTGGCGTCCCGCAAATGCTGCCGGACCTTGCTGAGCGAGTCCAGGAAAGGCGTCACCCAGGGGCGCAGTATCTGGTTGTATTGCTGCAGGTCGTTGCGTACCTTGGCGGCGTCCGAGGTGAACATGCTGGATATGCCGAGGTATTCCGGCTGCCGACACAGCTCTGGCCCGACGAAGACCCTTCCCGATAGTCGGCTGACGATCTGGAGAGCAGATGGCTGGGCCGGGACTGTTTTCCATTCCTTCCCGACGTCTTTCATGACGGTAGCAAAGGCAAGCCTGCACTCATCCTGGAGAATGGGCATCAGGGCGCCAATGCTTTTGGTCAGATCTATTCGAATGGCAGTGACCAGTTCGTCGACGCTTTCGCCAAGATGGGTGTTTTGGCCATTGAACATGAAATGGACGAGCTCGCGAAAGCTCATGTCCTCCTCGGGGATCTCGACTACCTCCTTGAACATGGACATCGGCAGAACGACTCTTGGCGGGTTGACCGGGAGCACGAATGGCGTGTCCGGATACTACAGGAACTATCGTTAGGTCTGGCATCTTGAATTCGCTATTCTCTCTCTCGGGTGTTGCTTGTTCTACATGCCTTCTTGTAACCTTGCAAGATCGCATCTCTGGTGTCCTTACTGGGAACTTCGACGACGGGGAAATTCAGCTTCGACGGTATCTCAGAAATCGTCCTCCGTAGAACCAAAACTATGAACGACGCCAGCAGAATGGTGGGCAGTATGGCCCATGACCATGACTGGACAAGGTTTATTAAGTGTCCCGCCATGATACATGAGGCTGGTGAACGAGTAACGAAAATGCGCAAGTTGCTCACGAAGAGGTGATCACAGAATACAGAACGTTGTGAGCTCTTGGCTGGCTCCAAATATACAGAAAAAACACGGCCGTGTGATCCGAGGTTGGATGAGACCCTGGCGGCATAATTCTATGCAAACCCCTGCTGGACCACGCAAACAGCTGAAGCCACGATGGTATGCTCACGCATGACATGACTGTATAATCATGGTGCACGTAGGATTCCCAATTAAGTCGCCAATGAGAGGGCGTCGATTAAGTACCCATCAGCCAAGTATCGTGCATGTACATTGGCGGTAGCCTCCGTCTCCTTGAAGACTCAGCGATTCTCCCCGGTGGCGTCCCACCCCCTGTATCCCATCCTTGGGTTCGAACCAGGCGCCTACATGCTATCTAATTGCGCGGGACAACTCATGAACTGGGCTACAGAATAACCAATGGGTATGCAGCCGAGGTGCTTCCAGCGCCCACATAAATATGCGTCCCAAAGCGTCGACGTACGTTCATCTGAATTGTACCAGAATCCGGATTGGACTCATTTATGCCCACGACCGTACCATCGCACGATGCACAGCGCCCACAATTGGTAAGCTACAGCCTACAGCGTCCTTCTTCGGTAAGTGTTTACAAGTATGGTAGTCCTAGGCAGGTGGAGATTTCTCGGGAACCATGGGTCTGCATTCCCGAGCCCCGGACGGATAGCCTGAGTAGGTAAGCTGCTCACACAGTGCTCTGGGGCTGACGCCAGATACCTTTACGGCGACGATATGTCCGGTCAAGGTGGTGGGTAGACGCCGCAGTCAGATTGTGAAAGCCACATTTGTTGCCCACGCCGAAGCCAATGAATAAGTGCATATCATACATACCATACAAGTAGGATGTAATCCTCGCCTCCCGCTTGATGGCACGACCCGAGATTCCACTTTCTATGTGATTATCAAGCCAGCGCAGCATAACCCAAACTGACATTGTTTCATCCCTTTTTCGCAATCTGCACACGTCGCCCAGAGAGAACAGGAGCAATGAACGATGACGTATGAAGCCTCGCTCATCATCACCGGCGGGACGGCCGGCCTAGGCTATTACGCGGCGCGTAATATCGCTGAGGCCCATCCAGAATACCTAGTGGTGCTGGCATCCAGGACGGATGGCGACGGTGCCGCGGACAGGATCAATGCGGAGCTGGGCCAGGCCAACACCATCTTCATCCCCCTGGACTTATCGGACTTAAGCAATGTCCGTAAATACGCGGAGGGCTGGGCGTCCGCGCACCACCCGCCCATCCGGGCCCTCCTGCTGAACGCTGCCCTACTAATCCCCGGCGCCATGCAGACGAACGCGGACGGCATCGAGAAGACGTTTGCCATCGGTCACGTGGGCAACGTGGCCCTGTTCCACCTGCTCGTCCCTCATCTCGCCCGCGACGCCCGCGTGATAGTGACCTCGAGCGGCACGCACGATCCCGCCCAGACCACGGGCATGCCCAGCCCGGTCTACGGCACCGCGGAGGGGCTGGCTCATCCCGCGGGCGCGGCCGTCAGGATACCCGGCTGGCAGCGCTACCCGACCATCAAGCTCTGCAACGTGCTGTGGACGTACGCGCTGCACCGGCGCCTGTCGCGGCACGCGGCCGGGCGCGGCATCACGGTGAACGCGATCGATCCGGGCCTGATGCCCGGGACGGGACTCGGCCGCGACGCGTTCTGGCTTCTGCGTCTCTTCTGGCAGCACATCTTCCCGCGCATCATCCCGCTCGCGAGGCTCATCATGCCCAACATCCACACGCCGGTGGAGTCGGGCAAGGGGCTCGCCCGGCTGGCCGTCGCGGAGGACGTCGAGGGCGTGAGCGGGCGGTACTTTGAGGGGTGGAAGGAGATCAAATCGAGCCGGGACAGCTACGACGAGAGCAAACAGGAAGACCTGTGGGAGTGGACGGTGGCGTATCTGTCGAATGGCTTGGGTGCTGAGAAGCGCCGCTTCGAGGAGTTCACGTGAGCTTGGAAGTGCCCGTGCCTAAACGAGCCTGCTTCGCTACCAGAATTTGCATGTCATCAGAGCCACGCGGTACCAGTATCCATCCAGCCCGTCTGTGGCAACTCCTGGGCGTCGGGTGGAGAGAATTTGGGAGTGACGGCCCCAATAAACCGCCCAAATTCAGATACCTCCGCGCCTGTACGGAGTAGGTATCTGCAGATTGTGCAGGAAAGCGGGCGGTTATCCCCAGTTTCATGTTTGGCAGAAGGCCCTTCCTTGAGCCCCCCAAGTTAAGGGTCTGGATCAAACGCTCCTACCCACTCTATGTCAAGAGGTCCGCCTAATGCGAGTATCGTAAAAATAGTATCCACCCACGGCGCGCCATCCCGCGCTATGCACGTACATACGTACTCTGCGTACTTAGTGCATACCTACGTAGTTCTAACTTAGATACCTATCTGCTCACGTCAAAGACATTCTTCATGCTCTATAAGCCATGACAATACTACCCAAGAAAATCTACCCAAAGATCTAAGCACTCATCGAATTATTAATGCAATCATTCGGCCTCATCGTCTTCAACAAACGGATTTGTGATTACTCAACATTGGAGGTTCCTCCGGTGGGCTATCTAGTACACAATGGCAATGCTCACCCTATGGAATCAAAACGTAGCAACGTATTTGAAATACTTTACCCAGTTGCCGCTCGTGCATTATATACCCTGTAGGCGTAGCCTTCCTTGCCATGCCTTGTTTTCGGTGGCAACGAACGTATCCGGTGTCTCTTGAGGTGATCAATCAATCAACCAGGCAGGCCAAGAGGGACCAACAAGGGCGAAGTTGTCGATTACGTGACCCCCATCCACCCCGCCAACGTTTACCGCTTACAACGCATTCGAACTCCTTACCTTATCCCCCCAGTCCCACATCGTCGCTAATTAGGCTCATGTCAATTCCCTCTCCCATCCCTTGGCGGAAAGCTTGTCTAGAATAAGCTTTAACGCATCGAGGCGGATCGTGAACTTTCACTAATGCTTCTTGGCGGGGGGCCCCGTAATTTACGATGACACCTTGGCATGGTAGGCCGAGATTACCTAAGTAGGTACCCACCTGTAGTGGTACTCCGTATAATCCAACGGCTGGCTATTGCGTGGGGTGATAACATTCTCATGTCTGGCTCCCCTGTCGCCCTCTACGTAGATAGCCAATATGATGGCTTTCCGGCATTTACGTGAATTTGTCTCTGTTGCCTATGTTGAGAGTCGCTAATTGCTAACTAGGGGGAATGAATGGTCTGGGCGGACGACAACTGACAGTGAGATCTCCTGCCATGGGGCAATTTACCACCCATCACTGGGCTCATCGCAGACGTAGGTACCGGTCAACGCCTTGGCGTCTCCTTCCGTGGCGGCGCGCACAATGACCTTTGCGCCGTCAGAGGCCTCCTTCCTACCCTGGCCACCAGTAAATCTCGTACGACACATGCCCGGCGCGGCGGCTATCACGGCTATGTTGTCCTCGGCAAACTTGACAGACTGGGCCGCCGTGATCATGTTGAGGGCGGCCTTGCTCGTACGATAGTCAGGGGCGTACCAGGCGGCCGCGTTGAAGGCGTAGCCCTTCTTGCCCGCCATGGAGATCAGCCCCAGGCCCGACGTGACGTTGACGATGCGACGGTCGGCGAATGTGGAGGCCTTCAACAACGGCAGGAACGCCTCGGTGACGGCGGCCACGCCGAACACGTTGACCTCGAAGACTTGGCGGAACTGCTCCCGGATCGAGCCGGACGCCTGGCCGACGCCCGCGTTGTTGATCAGGATGTCGAGGTGGCCGAACTGGCCGGATATCGTCTTGGCGGCCGCCGCGATGGAGGCGTCGTCCGTCACGTCGAGCGTCACGGGCGTCAGGGCCGTCTTGTCGGCGGCCCCCTCCTGGAGCTTCTCGACTGTGGCCTGGGCATTGCCCGTGCTGCGCGCGCTGACAATGACATGGTACTTGCCGGAGCTGGCGAGCAGCTGCGAGACTGCGTAGCCGATGCCCTGGTTGGCCCCAGTGACGAGGACCAAAGCCTTGCTTGATGCCATTCTTGCCTGGCGCGGTCTTGCTGGATGCTAGGTGCTGGCGGTGGGGTCGATGAGGGGTAAAGGATTCGAGCAGGACTGCGCACAAGCAAATACTAGGTAGGCGGCGGAAGAGGAGAGAGGGGCCGGGAGCGGGCTTGAAGGGGGCGAAAGGGGCGAAAGGGGCGAAAGGGGGTGCTATGAGTAGGCTGGCTGCTGTGGGAGGCGGCGAAGGCACGTGTTTCCCTGGAGGCAGTTGGGATCGATAAAGGGCTAGTTTCTGCCAAGTTGCTGCAGGCGCGTCTGGGCTTCTATATGGGCTGGCGTCTCGGGCTTAATGCGTCGAAGGCGGGACGAGGGGGTTTGGGGGCAATGGACGAAAGCCTAAAGCCCGAGCACCGAGTGCCCAAGCGTCGAGAGGTTGTGAGGTCGCGGAGGCGATGCGGGGTGAGAGAGAGAGAGGGATGGGTTAGGTACCTGGGTACGGAGTACATACATGCCTAAACCCCCATCCATCCATCCATCCATCCATCCATCCATCCATCGTCCTATAGGAGGTACCTAACTTACCTAAGGCAGGTACTTGCATCTATACTTATAGGTACTTACCTATAGACAGGGCACCGAAAGGCGGGACAACCAAATGCAGGACGCCAAAGCAGGACGCCGATGTACGTACGCCGTAGGTGCGTGTAACCCCAGATAAGCTGCTTGTCCGCTCTGCTGCGTGTAAGACCGCAACATGTTTCAAGCAGAGATCGGCCATGAATGATGAATCCCCGATAAAGATGTCGCGGCGGGCGAAGACGCTCGGTGCATTGCAGGAGGGAGCGGGCCTTTCCTGTGCTTATACCTGGCTGCCTGCCTGATACCTGCGAGTGCTATCACATCATACCTGGCGAAAGGACATGCGGAGGCCCGTCCTGTCCTTGCCCAACACACTGCATGTTGCAGCCGAGCCGCCACACGAAGGGCACATTAGACTAACTAGGTACCTACTAAGGCACCCCACCCGCCGCTTCCAAGCAAACTTACCTACACCCGCTGGGGAAGGCACCCACCGTACCATGTTCCCGCAGGGTTACAGGGGTTTCAGAGGGTTGTAGGGGTTGCACGGGTGTCCGCCAAGGCCAGCGGGTTCGGTAGTTGTGGCGTGCCGCCACGTGAAGCCAATGTTCCGCGACATCTTTACCGTGGATTCTATCACCCGGCGTCCGTCGTGGCGTCTGCGATGCTGAGTTACGTCAATTTAAGTAATAGATGAGGCATATTCCTCTTAGCAGCAAGCTTATTATAACATCCTGGAGGGACATGAACGTCTACGTACACACATTTGCTTGGTGAGTTGTGCTTATCAATCGGGTATCCAGGTGCACAAGTAAATGGTTTTTTTTTTATTTTGATTACATATATACAAATATAGATATATATATATATATATATATAGTTATATATATTCATATTCATATACTAATCGATGCAGTCTACGCAGATCTTATCGGGGATGTGTGAGCCAACCGAGTCGTTTCGGAAATATCTCGTTCTTCTCCTCCTGTTCCGTGCTGCCGTATTCTCCACATGTTGTGACCCCTTACATAGCCGGTGGCACTTCTCCATCGGAGAGATATGTAGTAGATGTGGAAATAACCCGATGCTGCTCTGTATTTCCGTCCTGGGGCAATGTAACAGATCATTTCCTTTGCCGGTGTGGATACTACCTGCGATCTGTGACCCTGGCAGCAGTCCCTTGGTCCCTTGGTCCCTTGTTTTCGTGATCTCCTCGATCGCACTGATCTCCCTGATCTCCCTCGGATGCTACCCTGTTTCTCCAATGTCTTTGTTCCGGGACAGGCCAGCCAACGGAGATGGGGCATTGTTCGCCTGTAATAGCTCGGCCTTCTGCATCAACCACATATGTATACACTGGCAAGTCATTGCCTTCGCAGAGTTGCCATTGCCCTCTGCCCTCCTGATTAGATCAACAGAACCGCTGAGCTTCTTCAGCACGCCCCGAAGTTTCCGTAGCTGGATGAGGCATAAGTGGTGCTTTAACTCGGCTTCTTCGTCTGGCTCGATTTCTAATAGTCCCCATGACAGCCTCGGTATCAGGCCTCCGTGCGATGAGCTCTCGGAGATATTCATGGGGTCGGGGAGGATGGGGCTTGCCAGGTGGTTCGCCTGTCTCATGAAAGCATCCAGGCCCTCAATGATGCGACCGATGAGTATGCCAATGATCACTAGAAGGAAAGAACAAGGCAGTTAGGGACATGAGGACCTATAGCAATCACCTAAAAGGGGAGAGATGAACAGCTCTAGACAGAACCGAGAAAGGAAAATGAAGGCCATATTCTTACTAATAGACATATCATCCCGTGAAATGCAATGACAGTTCAGACAAGTTTCCGAAACGCTAATGGCATGCTTCAGTTGGGCAAAATGTGTCTCCAGTGTATTGTTTCCGTCTTCGGATGGGATCGATAGCGAGAGCAGCTGCTTCACAACGAGTGCCCTGCAGTTGCAACTATCTGCAAAGAGGTGGCGTGGCTCTTCATGTGCGCTAAATCCAAGCGGGCTACCACCCGTGCTGGATAATGATGTGTCGGTGGGAATTGTGGTGCCAAACGATATGCTTGTCCGGGTTGACATGTCCGTCGACATGTCAAACAGGGAATCGGATGGTAAGTCGAACTCAGTTGAAAGATCGAGCGAAACTGATTCTATGAAAGGCCATTCGTGTGAAGGTGGACAACTCCCACCACGCCCGGTGATTTCGCCATCCTGGAATCCAGCTGCCGCATCGACGGCCACTGTTGTGGAACTGCCGGGCGGCGCGGGCGTAGCTCGTTCGGAAGCGGCTTGGGTTGCGGACGGCGTGGGATGGCAGACGCCGTTCGCGTCTGCTGTGTTGTGGAACAGAGCTTGGCCCGAGATGTAACTTCCTATAGCCGCCTCCGTGGCTCCCACCCTTGGGGCTGTCTTGTGGCTACGTCGTGAGAGGCCGTATATACAGGCGATTCCTTGTCTCACACATCGTCCGCATTGTGGTTTCGTCTGGCTGCATCGGACTTTAGATTCGTTGCAACTGTCACACGAGGCGCGCAACTTCGCAACCTTGCCGTCGTTGAGTACTAACATGATGACTTTGGAGAGTGGAGATCAAGATGTCGAACAAAGGTAGTATTTACCATGTGCATTGAGGGTCAAATGGGGTGGCAATGTAGATATACTATAGTGAGACATGGCATGTCTTTGGCTGTATTTCGGCCCCAACGATATATATACATCGATAGCCAGGCTTAGGGCCAATCACCTCCACATTTTCGAGGTACGTCCACGTCCACTACGTTTTACACCATGTCTTGCGCAAAGTAGCCGTACCTATAGCTATGTGGAGTCTTGTATTTGATGCCTGTTATGCAGTGGTATTGTGAATCCATACATAATCGACGGACGTTCAAAAGGGTATAGTTCTGGACTCATATTCCAGAGAATCAGTCGTTATTCATCAGTTGCGGGCTTAGTCAAGGGCAGTGCTTGGCCAGTGCCGTCGTCGATTACGATGTCACTACTGCTTGTGGAAGTCGAGATCCCCTGCGGTACGGGTACGGCGAGTGAGATCAGACTGCGATGGAACAGGCTAATGTCGATTATGGAAGTGATAGCGAAGGATTCACTGCAACCAGTACCGGCGGCAGGATGGAAGCAGGCTGGTGGGTGAGCAAGCATTCTTACGGATCTTCCGGGGGCTATCTATGGTTCTCCCCCGTCATTGGGCCGAGACTGCCATCGGTGGCGCAGGTAAACTCACGATTTCATGGACTTGCATACCCTCGACCCGTGCTTACTAGCTGACCTGCAGTATCGCTCGTGATCGCCCTTGTCTAAGCGGCTGGCGGTGAACGTTTTCGATGGTAACAAGGGTACGCGCCCCCTGGGCTCAAAATGTCGGACAACAGGGTAGGTACCCAGACTTGAACGGCGGCTAGGATAAGAATTAAGCCAGCAGCTCATATATCTCAGAATCGCACATCAGCACTGCTGGACGTGGTGGCACCGGAGTGAAGAAACCACCACATCTGCTCCTATTGCCACGCGTTGCGGGATTGCGGGACGTGCTGACGCGCGGGGGCTTCCAGTTGTGATACCGCGTCTGAATTAGCGGCTCTGGCCATTGAATGGTGAGCAAGATGAGTGTCAGAAAAGACGCAACGCAGCGCAACGCAGCGTAACGCAACGCAACGCAACGGAAGAAAGAAGCGCTTGTCGCAGGTCGGGCCATTTCACCCGGGGCGAGACTAGGAGACTAGTTAGGCTTCACGGAGACTCACTGTGTGTTGATGAAGGGCGTACGTACGTGTGCGATGGCCATTGCCAACGACGGCCATATATACTTAAGGGCGCTCTCTGTGGTGGTGTGACGGTGACAAGCTGGTCAGAGGCTTATGTCCGGGCGTCAGAATTAGGTAGTGGCTAAGGGAGAGTCGCACTAGCAATACCCGAAGCGAAAAAGCGTTGTGCTACGCCGCTAGCGTGCGCTCTAAAGACCGTACATGGCAGATGCCAAGGCGGGCCTCATGATGCGAGCGGTGGCTGTCTATAGCTGCTGTCGACTATACGGGAGAAGCCGGCCAACTGCCGCTAGATGCTAGTCTAGGTGTGTCATTCGAGGCTCGCTCGGCAAACCAGCAGACCAGCAGACCAGCAGTCGACGGCTCCGGCGCGCCGTTGGGGACCAAGAGCGGTAGGTGCACCCTGCCTTGTACCGTACCTACATAGTAGGTAGACAGAATGAGTGAGGCCAAAGGGATGTGAACATGTAACTTAGTTACGTATTAGGAGAGGTTCTGACTGTGCGGGGTCAGGTGTGAGAGTAGTAGTTCTACAGTGCAGAATTGGCCGGTTCACTGTCCCCTCCTCCTCCTCCTCCTCCTCCTCCTCCTCCTCCCAACTGTAGGTACCTACCTTACCTACCGTACCTCTAGCACACAACAGCGCCAGCGCCCGTCATTGGACCCTCACCCTCACCAGGGCCCCCACCAGGACCCTCACGGCTCTCCGCCATGTAACGTCGGCCGCTTCTCCTTTTCCTGCTCCGGCATACATGGCAACGCCAGTCCCCTTTCCTTTTATAAGCGGCTCTACCACAACAACGTCGTTGGTCAGCCTCTAATCCCCCTCACTTGAGTTGCCAGACCCGAATACCGGTGACTCCATCCGCCCCGGCTGGCTCATCAACCAAGGCGCCAGTCGCTGGCAACTACGGTTCAGAGAGTGGTTATATCCGCCGTCATCTGCCATCAGCATCTATTAGCACTTATCCTATCAGTGTTCATCCTGGTGTTATGTAATGTAGGCCTAATGCGATGATTATCGGCCACGACTTCTGTTGCGTATCGCGTACCATCACCTTATAAGGGCCTCACCCTGCATCATGCTAGTTCAAGTACCCTGGTGCAGAGACCTGGCGAGGATATACTTTCACCCATCGGTATCACCCTTGGGTGATGAACTGAATAACTCTCGTATCGGGCCTCGGGCATTGACCTATCACCATTCCCGACATCCCCGGCGAGCGGTGGCAGATCCTCATAGTCAGTTAACAGTGCGTCTTTAGCCTCATCCCGACTTGCAGGGACCAGCACTGGTCCCCCACGGTATCTGGGCGGGAACGACGATGGCCTTCGCTTTGGCTAAGCCCGAAGTCTCTTCTACCTCATACGATTCGTGATCGACAGATGAGCATACAACCTCCACTACGCGGCCTATAAGGTTGATAAACGCCTATTCATGGATCAGCGGCTACACATCGGTGTGGAAACATAGCCGGCGTGCCCGTCTCTGTTTGTGTTCTGATATCATACTTATGAGCCCCAAGGTTTAGCCTCATTGCCTTGTTGAAGGATAAGGCACATGCCTGAACTTGATGACTTTTCCGAATTCATAATGTCCTCTACGATCTTAGTGTTGACGCTGGTACTGGCATTGGCACTCAGCACTCGGCTGCTGCCATGGCCGGGCTCTCGAGGCAAGTCCTTACCGCCAGGTACGTAAGCTTCCAGTTCTTCTTGCTATGCGGACGGCCTAACCACTTCCAGGGCCGCCTACAATACCTCTCCTCGGAAACATGCACCAGATGCCCAGAACCGGCATTCATTTGAAGTACAGGCGCTCTCCTTACTCCCCAAGAAAAATAACTTGAATCTGACTCAGCGTCTCCAGGTATACTAGCTGGGCTAAAACCTATGGTTCCATTTTCTCGCTCAAAGTTGGGCAATGGACAATGGTGGTTTTGAGCTCTGCGAGCAATGCCAGCCGATTACTGGAACAGCGCTCGTCCCTCTACAGCGATCGCCCCCCCTCCTATGCCATTGGTGACCTTGTATTTCATGGGAACCACCCCATGTTTATGAACGCCGATGAGCGGTGGAAACTAAGGCGAAAACTGTACCACCAGATGTTCCAAGAGTCTAGATGTAACAAGGAACACATCGCACTGGTCGAAGCCGAGTCTACCCAGCTTCTACGTGACATGTGCCATGTACCTGAGGATCTGATGCTCCACCCAGGTCGCTATAGCAACTCCATTGTCATGTCTCTAGGTACAGTGTCTCCGTCTGGAATGATGTTGGTTAATCAGCTGACTATGAATAAGTCTTCGGTATACGCACGCCTACTTATAACACTCCCCATTATCTCAAACTACGAAGAATCTTGCAAGACCTGAGCTCTCTAGGCGAGGTTGGAGCCACGCCTCCTATTGAGATTCTACCCATTTTTAAATGGCTCCCTGAGGGGCTTTGGGGTCATTGGAGGACGCGTGCCCGCCTCCTTCGAGAAAAGGTCGTTGGTCTCTATGACCCCCTAGTTAATCGTGTTATTGAGCGGCGAGCAATGGGTAAGAGCACAAACAGCTTTATCGACGGGGTGCTGGACCAGCAAGACGACCTGAGTTTGAGCCGGGATGAAATCAACATCATGGGCGGGAACCTCCTGGAAGGGGGCACCGATACCATGGCTACACTCATCCTCACATTCTGCCAAGCCATGGCATTGCACCCAGCTATACAAGAAGAAGCCCATGCTCGTATGGACAGTGTCGTGGGTGAGTCCAGGTTACCTACCTGGGCTGACTATGACAATCTCCCGCACGTTGCACAAATAGTCAAAGAAATTCACAGGTGGCGACCCCCTGGACCTGGGGGCTTTCCACATATCGTAAACAAAGGTATCTACTCCCCGGCGACGATCTATATTTACACCGACGTGAGGCTAATGAATCATGTTTCGAAGACGATGAAATTGACGGTATGAAGCTCCCTAAAGACTCTATGGTGGTCATCAACATTTGGGGAATACACCACGACGGGAGCAGATACAAGAACCCGGAAGTATTTGACCCCAGCCGTTTTGACGGTCAGACCCGGCTTGCATCAGTTTACGCCAACGCCGGCGGCCACGAAAATCGAGACCATTACGGGTACGGTATCGGCCGCCGCATCTGCCCCGGCATTCATCTCGCCGAGAGGGGTCTTTGGCTCGCTGTAGCGAGGATTATGTGGGCCTTCAAGATCCAGCCAAAGACAGATGCGGCTGGGAAGCCAGTTCCGATCAACGTGGCCCCGGAGTCCGGGTATAGTGATGGCTTCCTGAACCAGTGCCGGCCCTTTGAGGTCGATCTCAAGATCAGGTCTGAGGCTCGCCGGGCCACAATCCTGAGTGCTGCTGCGGAGGCGGAAGCCTCGGTTTTCAAGAAGTACATCTAAGTTGAGCTGTCTTATTCGTCAAAGGTTGGGAGGCTTGTTGCTTATGTAGTGCTCTCAATGCACGTCTGGTTCTGTGGCCATCTTGTGTGGAGAGTAAGTCTGCGGCGTCTCTGCAATAAAAGCCATGCATCTAAAGGGCCTCCCAAGTCCCAAAGAGTAGATTTAGAACTTCAGGCGAGCAATTGATGACCTTCCACGGATGTGTCCGCACGCCTTGGGCTGCTGTACTTCTCTCTCACCCCGAGATTTTCTTCTATTGCGATAGTACGAATGTCGATCAATAGCCCCTTTAGAACAAAGTAGCAGTAGGTGAGAAAGAGTGATCTCCAGTGTAACACCGCAGGCGGCGGCGCCGTTCGATTATAATATTGGTCAACCATGAACACGGAAGTAGCTGCCTGCATACAGTTAAGGCTACGTGAATATGCCCGACTTGACAAAATACTCATTCTGCTGGTTGTGATGAGCTTATGGCGTTGCGTGCTTATTTCGTGATGACTGTTCCTACAGGACGGCGATGGTTGCGACGTGGATATGATTGGGCGAAGTCTATACATCCATTTGGCCCATCTACGTACCAGAAGATAGGGGCTTTTAGGCTTACTGGACGAAGAAAGGGCCACGGGGCATGACAGATTGTGCAAGGTGGCCCAGATACCAATAGAACTAGACAACAGTATGATTGTAAAAGTGTGACAAGGGCTCTAGTAGAGGGCTTGGAACGGCTTTATTTCATCTAATAATCAACTAGGGGTCCTAGGGTCCATGGTTTGCCTTCCCTCGCCTGGGAGGAGATTGCCTGGCGGTTTTTATATACAGAACTTCACTTCATATGCCTTTAACCCTGTACCCGTGAGTCTGTTGCCCCCACGTCCCGCTTGGGTCCTTTTTGTATGTCTTAGATCCGGCGACGCCTAATAGCCAATAGTAGGAGAGGAGGCCCTGCAGACTTCTCTCCGGCTGTACGTGTCTCCCAAAGGGGTTAGGGTAGGACTTCCAGGTGTGACAAGAAGGTATTCTAAGCCAGAGTGGAGGAGAGTAGTATGAAAAAAAAACAGCACCAATCTTTGATTCGATTCAAAATGGTCCCTCTACGAAAACCTGACTTACACTCTTATAACTAGCTATATTGAGTTTCGCCGCTTTAGCCTGCCACCAGAGCCCGCTGCAGCCTGGCGGCTCTGTTCCTTTATTTTCTCGTATCTTGCTTCTATAGCATTCTATCTTGAATAGAGCTACATCATTTCGCTCAAATGTTACCTAGCGGCTGCTTACTCGGCTTCATATATATAATTTCTAGCACTCATCTTTGATACTATTTATGGTGTAAGCGATAGGATACAAAAGGTATGGGATAGGAATACCAGATTTAAAATGTGTAGATCTTAATTTTTGAAAGAAGACGCATCTTATTGCGTCAACATGCCATGATAGGTTTGGCAAGTAGGATAATACGCCCTGCCCCAGTGATATCCGGTGTTGCTCACATAGCTCTATTACCCAATATAAAATATGACCAGTTTTCTCATATTGGTATTGGGCCTCATGCTAATACATAGAGGCGGAGCGGCTGGTTGCGGCGTGGTTATATAGGACTATAAGGGATTCGAGCCCAGTAAGCCAGGTTTCACAGAACATTTACGCTGGCTAGCCGGCTGCTATACAGGCCAGAAACGTGAGGACTTGGCGCTTACCCAGCGGAAGTGTTATCTAGGTCTCTTCTAGCTTCGTTCTCTCATGCTCCATGCTCCATGTCGATCTCCTTCATTTGGTTCGAGTGGGATCGCCCAGTTCTAGGCTCAGGAGGCTGTTCCTATGATGATCGTTGTCTAGTTTTTTTATACTGTTCTGTTGCCTTGTGGGCTGTGGGCTGACGTCATGGAACGAGCCGCCTCGCTCTTAGTAGTAGCCAGAACATACCAGCAAGAATGCCCTCGACCAGACGGTGAGAAAGATGGCCACCGTGGGTTACCCTCTGGTATTATCCTTACTGTCATGCGAGTTCTGGCTTCGAACCCTCTTTTTCAGCTGTTTACTACCGTCGTTTGAAGTCATAATTTTACGGCTACCCTTCTGGCAGGAAATGACTCTATTGAGTCGATTTACCGACCCCAAGGCCGAGTTAAGCAAGTATAGCAACATTGCCCTAATATGTATTCCTTATCTAATACCTAGGGGGTCGATTTCTCGGATAGGAAGACTCACTATCCAACTATGAATCTAACCTGTTATAGTAGAGACCCCATCTCAACCATAGAATACCGCACTTCTAACCTAATTTGTATAGGACACCTGGGATATCCTTGTATTTGGTCGGAAGAATTAGAACTATTAGTCGGGATCCTTAGCTACGTTAGCCAATTGAACAACACTTATAAGTACAACAGATTAGCAATAGTTTATACCTAAATAAAAGTTGCTTTAAGTAATTTTTTGTTTTAAAATAGTTATATATATATACTTTTAAAAAAATACTTAAGTTAAACTTTTTTTTATATTTAAAAGGCTTAAAAGTAATAAATTACTATTTAATTAGTATAAAAAACGCATTTAAAGTTAAAAAACTTAATTAAACAAGCTATTACCCTAATTAATAAAAAGTACTTGCTAGTTTATTTATTTACTAAATATACTAAAAAATACTACTATTTATAAGTTGAAATAACGATTTATAAAGTTTTTAAAGCCTTTTAACCCTTTTTTATAAGGCTTTAAAGCCTTTTGCAACTTATTACAATTACCTTTTAACATTTTTAAGGCTAAAAAAGCTATTTAAAACCTTTGTAAAGCTATTACCAATATTATAAATAGTTGTTAATAGCGTTATAGTTCTTAATACCACAGCTTTTTAATTAAGTTTAATTTAATTAGCAGCGGTAATAGTAATATTAGTTATAACTTTTTTAAATTAGTAAAGCTTTTTTATAATGATTTTTTAAACTAATAAAGCACTTTTTTTATTTTAAGCATTATTTTATAGCTAAAAAAAGCTTTTAAAATTTGGATTTAACGTAAAACAATATTAGTTAGTTAGTTATATAGCTTTTTAACTAGCTTTAACTTAGTAGCAAAGTTACTAACTAGTAAAAAAGGGTTTAACTAGGTTAAATTTACTTAAAACTACTAGTAGTAATTAAAATCCGTTAATTACAAGGTTTTACTAAGCTGTATATAAATATTATATTTATTATTAGCTTATAAAATAACGTATATACATTTTTAAAAAGCGTAACAATATAATATCCTTTATTAATAACTAAATATACTTAAATAATATAGTAGTTTTATTTTATTATAATAAGTTTAAATAATTATTTAATATTAGTTATATACTTGTTTTAAAGTATATTAAGAAATTTTTAGTAAAACTATATAATTAATAAATATTATAGATTTTAAGTACTTAATTAAAGTTTTACTAACTTAATAGGCTTGCTTTTAGTTAAACTAAGCTTTTTTAAAGTTAGTAAATAAAGTAGTTACTTTATATAACTATAAACTATTAGTTTAAATGTTTTAAAAATAGGTTTTTAATTTAATATATAAGCTTTTAACTTATAATATACTTTGAACTTTATAATTAAAGTACTTATAAATATAATAATTAGCTTACTAATAATAGTATTACTAATATATATTATTTAAATAGGTTATTATATATAATTAGTTAATAAATTTAATAATTAAGTTATTTTAATAGTATAAAGCTTTAGTTTTTGTATTATAATAGCTTAAAAAGTATTAAAAGTTAGTTATAACTAGCTATAAAAAACAGAAACTTACTTAAATAATATTATAAAGTTAAAACATTGTTAATATTATAGTTAATTATAAAAAGCTTTAAAGTAAAACAACGTTTATAGTATTAATATTTAATAAAAGCTTTTTTAGCTATAAGTAGTAATAGTAGTAATAAGGCTTTAAAAGCCTTTTTGCTTATATAATTAAGCTTTTTCCAGTATTTACTTAAGTATTTATATATATTGTAAAGTATAAAGCTTTTAAACTTAAAACTTTTTTACCGATTATAAATATTAGTACATATATTACTTATTATATACTATATATATAATTATAATTATATATTAAGCTATATAACTAAAACTAATTTATAAAAAGCTTTAGTTTTATTAATAATAATTATTAAAAGTGTTGGTACACTGGTGTTGGTTGTATGTGATGTACGATACCCCTTCGTACTACTGCTTAGCCAAGCCTTAGGCTTAGCTATGCAGGCGGTACTTGCCGGCAGAATTCCCTCCTTAAGAGGAGAATTCTGCGTGCGAAGGTTCCACCTTCGTACTTAGAAAGTAGATAGATCGATAGACAAGAGTCATTTATCTCACCCTGTTTTTGTGTGTTTTACCCCCGTACAATATTGTACACAGCCCACCCACAAAAAGTAATAAAAAGCTAAAAAAAGTAGCTAAGTAATAAAGCTAATTAAAAACCTACTTATATAAAGCTTTTTTTTATTTAATAAAATAATAAAAGTTATATTAAATATAATATTAATTAAAATTATATTTACTACTTTAAAAAAAGGCTTATTAAATAAATTAATTTAGTTATTATAATTAATATATAATAAATTATTTAAAATCCTAAAGGTTTATTGTAAAAAAAAACAATTAGTTATATACTTTATATATATTATTTAATAATATTACTTTAAATAAGTTTTACTACTTTTTTAAGTACTACAAAAAACTTTAAAATAGCCGAAATATACGTTTTTTATAATATTTAATATAGTAATAAAAGTTACTATTTTATAGTTGCTTTATAATTTATATATAATTACTATATAAACTTTTTTTTTTATATTTAACCCGGCTTATATAGTTACTAACGTTACTTTTAGTAATTAAAGTATTTAAATATAAAGTTTTAATAATTTAATAAATATAGCAACAAAGTGTAAAGCTATTTATACTTGCTTTAATAATAAAAATAATTTTTAAAGTTATTTCTTATTTTTTATACTTTAAAGTAATAAAGCAAAGCTTATAATTATAATTAAAGTATTTAATTATAAAGGTTTAAATTATAGTATTTTTATATAGTTTAGCTACGCTTTTAAATTTATATTTATATTTTACTAATAAAGCTTTATATTAAATAGCTATAAAAGCTTTTATAGCTTTAATAGTATATTTAAATATATATTTAGTATATTTGCTTTCTTTTTTATTAAATAAATTAGCTTTTTTAATAATATAGCTTTTAATAAATATATAAAACTACTAAGTATTAAAGCTTTTTTAAAAAGTAGTAAATTAGTTTTCAATTAGAGGTTAAAGCGGTATAATTGTTAAAAATTTAAAATTAGGCTATTTTGCACTAAAAAATTAGTATTTAATAGCTTAAAATCCAAGGAGTTTAAAAATTACGTTTTTTTAATAAAAATTGTACAATATAAGTATTTTTAATTAATTAAAGTAATTAAAGTGGTGTATAAAGTAGTATATAAAATAATAGTTAAAAACGGTTTAGAAAAACATAAGTGTGGATTTTTTTTAAAAGTGCTATAAGCTTTAAAGAATTAATAGCTATAATGGTTTTAAATATTATAAAATTAGTAAATTAACTATTAAAATACGTTATATTTTAATATATAATATATTATTTATTTACAATTAATTAATTAATAATAGGAAAAATAAGCTATTATATAAATTAAGTAATATAAAATTTAATTAATTATTGTTTATTTATTATTAAAAAATTCTACTTTTTTAATACTTTAAAAAACTACTTTAAAGCTAAAATATTTAAGCTTATAATTTATAACTTAAATTTGTACTTTTTAATATAATTAAGTATTATTTTAAAGTATTTATATTAATAAGTAGTTATAAAGTACTAAAATATACTTTTTATATTTTCTTTTTTTATTATATAAGTTTTAAAATGCTTAAAAGTTATAATAATTAATTAACTGTATATAATAAACTTTATAAAGCTTAAATAAGTAACTATTTTAATTATTAAAACTAAAAGTATTTATAAATATATAATTAGTTTTAAAAAACGTAAGGAAATTAAAGTTATATATAAATAATATACATTTTTTTAAACATATAGTTAATTATATAAGTAGAAAAGGAAAACAACTAACTTTAATAAATAATAATAATAGTAGTAATAGTAAATATAATACTATTATTATTAGTATTTTTAGTAGTTTTAATAGTAGTATATATTATATAAAATAATATTATAATTTATAATAGCTATTAATATAAGCTATTAACTAAAATATAGAATTTTTACTTAAATATAATATACGTATTATATAATATTTAATAAAAAAAACAAGAGTAGGTTTATTAAGGTTAGTTAAAGCTAAAAATACTAAGAAACGCAATAAAAAAAGTAATGTAAAAGGAGGAAAACAAGCAAGCATATAAGTTAAAAAGAATTTTTTTCGTTTTATTAAGCATTATACTTAACTATATAAAATAAGTAAGGAAGTACAACCCAAAGAAATAAAAGGGTAACTTTAACAAATATAGCGATTATTTAAAGTATTGCTCTAGTAAGGATGTCCAAAGCTAAACAAGGATATCCCAAGTATCCTATACAAATTGGGTTAGAAGTGCGGTATTCTATAGTTGAGATGGGGTCTCTACTACAACAGGTTAGATTCATAGTTGGATAGTGAGACTTCATATCCGAAAAATCGACCCCAATACCTAGCTGTACCTGGTAGCATGCTACTATAGAGGTAGGTAGTATAGTACTAGGTACGCCCCTGTTAGCATGCTGTGGAACGAGTGGCTGGAACCAATAGGCTTGCTTTTCTCAGACGTATTTGGTTAGCGTGGTGCGCCGGTCTCAGACTCCCTGTCTGGCGAGAATCGAGAACCCCTCTCTTCACGACGCATCATTTCGAATGCTATCTTTAGCAATATGCATTCTTCCCCTATATATTGCCGAGGGAACGCGTCATTGCGCCCAACACCTCACTCCTGCTCCATTCTCGATTCTCCATGTCTTGTACATCGATTTCTATTTATCTGCTCTACTCTACACAGTGCCTGGCGATAGCTGGCACTTAAGATAATACACAGGGTCCGCCGAAATGTCCCGGGTGTCGACCGCACGTCTCCCATTCTCACGAGCCTTCGATTGATGCAGTTTAATGGAGGCTTGCGCCAAGAATCTTCCCAACCTCTGCGACTGCGGGGTTTCGCATTATGCTGAAGTGGTCTCCGTCGACTACGTAGCACTTGATGCTGCCAGCAGCCGCCGGCAGAAGCATGTCCCAGCCATTCGGCCCATAATCCGTCCTCGGCTTCAACACCCAGTCGCTCGCCGCGTTGCCATCGTTCAAGAGGCTCCCATCAAAGGGCCCATCAGCCGGCCAGGCCGCCTGTCCCACGGTTTCCAGCACCCCGCGTCTCGCCCACAATAGCGTGGGGTGTGGTCCCGGCCTGCGAAGCGGGGAGGGGCGATAATTTCCGAGCATCCGCATCGAGCCGACAAAGTGCGCCTGCATTGCCTCACTGTCGCCTCTCTGGGTATTTGCCGGCTGGCTGGCCCCCTCTTGCCTGCCGTGAACAAGGATAGCGATATCGATTATCTGCCGTGCTGTTTCGAAAGCATGTACAACTCCACTGGCGCCATTCTCCTCTTCCAACAGTCTCGGACAAGGAGGGTCGATGAGGAAGAGAGTAGAGACATCTTCGAGCTGGGACGCGGCTTCGAATGCGAGAACACCCCCGATTGACCAGCCGCCAAGATGGTAGGGTCCTTGTGGTTGTACGGCACGGGATGGCACGGATATAGGCGCTCACGACATCAGTTAGCGGCACGTCGCTGAACGCTGCCCCAGTGTCGCCGGCGAAGGGGCTGTCCAATCCGTATATAGTATCTAAGCTAGTTGCTCCTAAGCTGACTGCCGATAGCCACGTGTAGCTGCTTGCACGACCGGCGCCGTCGGGGAATAGGAAGAGTATCTTTCTCTCGGTGGCACTTGGGTTCGATCGTAGTAGGAGATTGGCTTTGGCTACCAGTTCGACTGCAGTCTCGCTGCCGGCTTGGCCCGACTCGGAACTATTGCTGAGGGATTCTTCGGATTCACTGGATGTCGGCTCGTCCATCGCTGTGCTTCCGGTGCTCGGGCTATCGAGCCGGTAATATTCAATCAAGCTAGTACGAAGATCCCCGAATGACACAGAGCTGAGAAAGAGGCTCGATGGTATTTCCAATCCTACAACGTCCCTCACCCTCGCGGCGATACTCAGCGAAAGTAAGCTGTCGACGCCGGTGTCAGCAAGGAAAGCGTGGTCCGATAGTTCTCCTACTTCAACGCCGACCTCGTTGGCAATAATGTTGAAGATGACGTCTATTTCGGAAAGTTGGACATGATCATCCTCTACCCTATTTTCCGGTATGGCCGGTTCAATGTTGAGCCGGATCTGAAGGGACTCTAATTGCGTACAGGAGCTAGGTGTCTCTTGCTCTCTCCGGGCGAAGCCAGGACCTTGTTCTCCTTTCCAATTGTGGTACGTCCTTGTGGGGAGGAAATGTTCGAGCTGGAAGCGTTTGATCCGTCGGAATTTAATGTCCTGGATAAGCGCAATCACATTGCCATCCTCAATGACATAGACATCTCCTATCATAACACCGGAAATCTTCGAATCTTCCTTCATCCGCACATAGGTGAAGTATGTTTTGGTAGCTGACAGTTTGGTCACGGCAATCTTCATGCTTGTCCAGCCATGAGAGATGTAGACTGTGTCGTTGGGTGTCGTATCAGCCCCGTTTAGTACGAACCCAGAGATATGTGCAAGGCTATCAATCCAACAAGGGTGGTAGACGAAGAGCTCGTTTGCACCGGTCGAGAAACGCACTTTGGCTGACGCTTCTTGCGCCTTGCTGTCCAGATGCACCTCCTGCATTCCCCGGTATGGCTCATCGTAGTCCACGAGCGAGCCAAACAGCCTGTATACCATTGGGCCCAGGATCCTGTGAGTTGGCCCAGTGAGCGACGATGCAGCCAGGTGGTCGATTCGGGCCTGGACTAGGCTAGCACACTGCCGCCACTCAGATTGCCATTTGTTCCCGTCGCCAAAGACAATCGTACACTTCGCGTGGTCCTTTCGATTCATGCCCAGTTGCGAGCTGAATTGAACTCGAACTGTATCGGATCCTTTCATCTGCCTTGTACTGACGAGCACTATTCGTTGGGAATCTTCCCTTTCGGCCACCAACGGCCCAGAGACTTCCATGTCTCTTAGATCCATACACAACGTGTTCTCTGCGCCGGTGTTTGCCAAGCTTTGCGTGTATCGCGCCGCCGTGTACGCCATTTCCGCATATAACGCACTGGAATAGAGTTTGTTTCCGTTAACTCGGTGGCCGTGAACCATATCGCGGAGTCGAGGATCGGAGACTTCACTCGTGAATGTGATGGACACCTCTTCGGCGGTAACGACTTTACTCTGTATCTGATAAAGGCTTGGTGGCCCAGTCGGCTGGCTATTGGGACCATCAGCAGAACAAGCACACGCGCCCCGCGCTGCCCTTCCTTTTGTCAAGGACCAATCACCCTCATACTGGATCCAGTAGTTCTCCAAGTCAAAGGCGTAGCTGGGGAGCTCAAGGAGGCGAAGGGCCGTCTCAAAAGGCTTGTGGTACTTTCTCCAATCAATGGTCAGGCCGGCTTTGTATGCCGCTGCCACGCTACTAGCAAAAACTTCCCAGTCGCCTTTTCCTCTTCTCATTGAGGCCAATAGGCCATCTTCTCCTATAGATTGTTCAGAATTGACGCGGATTAGACTGAGACAGGAGGTGTCTGGTCCGACCTCAACCCATACCCGACCTTGGGTGTTGGGAATGCCGGGGTCGTTCCTCAGAGCGTCCACCGCTTGAGAGAACCTCACCCGCTCTCGTGTCTGATGGCGAAGGTAGCTAGCATTGATTATACCCCTTTCGGTTACTACATATCCTAGCCTGGTGGACGCAATTGGTATACGAGGGACTATGAAGGATACTGTCTCGGCTTCCGCCTCGTAATCGTCCAGTATAGCGTCCATTTGCGACGAATGAAATGCGAACGGAACTCTGAGTAAACTCACTTTGACGCCTGAACGAACCAACTGCTGCTGCAAACAGTCGATCTCCGCCGAAGGACCACTGACGACTGTAGACCTGGGGCTATTGACGCATGCTATCTCGCATGACTGGGACGTGACAGGCGAACCCGATTGTCCCTCGCCACTAGCACACGCCTGCCGAGCCATTGATTCAAGATGTTTCTCAACGAACTGCAGTTTCTCGTGCACCACCAGCATCGCGTGGGTGCCCTCGGCACAGCGCCCAGCCATCAGCGTCGTCCTTCGTCCCACCAGATAGAGACATGCGGACGTGGATATGACACCCGCCGTGCATAGGGCGGCAAACTCGCCGAGGCTGTGGCCGATGACGGCATTCGGCGTTACTCCTATGCCTCTCCATACATGCACCATGGCGAGTTCGATGGCCACGATGGCTGTTTGCATTTGTACGGGCGACGCCTGTGATAGATCTGTATCAGGGTCGGCTATCAACGGCAGGAAGCTGGCGAATCCATGAGAGACACAAATCTGTGCCATATTTTCCAAGTAGTCTCGGAAAGGGGGATAAGTCTTGTATAACTCTGAGGCCATATAAGCGTACTGGCAGCCTTGACCGGTGAATGCGAATACCACAAAGGGGGCCACGGCCGTCTTGTGTTGAATCATGCGGCTGGCCGAGTCCTTGCCCTCAATTGTCTGTTCGAGGCGCCGGTATAAGCTATCCACAGTGGACACAGCGTAAGCTTGGCGGTACGCATTGTGATGGAGGCGTCGCGCCGTGGTAGTGTATGCAATATCTTCGAGCCGAGCTCCCGGGTGTTGCTTAATGTAACTGAGCAACCTCTTAGCGTTTCCTTGTGCTGAATTGGGCGTCTTCCCGCTAATGGTGACGATATGATATGGCCGAGGGTCGTCCCCTTCAACCATCAACGGCGGAGGGTCTTGGATAACCATACTAGTATTCCCGCCCGCTGCATCGAAGTTATTAACAAGGATACGGCGCGGTTCGTTCTGTCCATGCTGGGGGAGAAAGGGGGTGTTGCCTGTCGACAGATATGTGTGAAACTCGGCCATGTTGGGAAGCTTCCTGTTGATCTGAGTCTTGATCCCAACGTGGGGTGGTATCGTGTTTTTGCGCAACATCATGACTGCTTTGATCAGAGAAGTGACGCCACTGCCCGCCTCACCATGCCCGAGATTTGGCTTCACACTGCCGACGAATAAGGGGTTCGTGGCAGTACGGGTATTTTTGGCCAGCACGTTGATGACAGATGACATCTCGGTTGCGTCGCCGGCCTGGGTTCCCGTGCCGTGCATCTCCACATAGTTTATGTCGTCGGGTGTCAGGTTGAGGTTGACGAGCAGCGCACTGAACAGCCGTTGCTGAGTCTCGGCGTGCGGGTGGGTTATCGAGACGGCCTCGGCCGAGTGGTTTGTCATGGCACCACGCAAAACGGCATGCACCACGTCTCGGTCTGCTATCGCATCGGACAGACGCTTCATCACCACTACGCCTATCGCGTCGGCACGGCAATATCCGTCCGCTGCGTCGTCGAACGTGTTACAGCCCCCGGTGGTCGAGAGGAAACCGCCGCGGCACAGTCCCGCGAATAAATCAGGGGCAGTTAAGAGATTCACACCGCCGCCGATCGCCATATCGCACTCTCTCGATACTTCAACACTCTGAGTTAGCTATTGAGATTTCAAAAAAAAAAAAAAGCATTAATGGGTTTGCCTAGGATGTGAAAAGGCTTGAAACCCGCAGTCTACCCGATGATGTGATCTTCTTCATCTTGACCAGACGCCCAAAAACAGAAAACAAAATCCAACAATAACTTACGAAGTGAAGATACGGCAAGTTGGATGGCAGACGCGCTCCCCGAGCATGCCGTATCAATGGAATAGCTAGGTCCTTCCCACCCGAAGTGGTAGTGCAGCTTGCCGGGGCCAAACGCCCGCATCCCACCGGGGATGAAGTACGTGTCGACGTCCTGGCTGGCATTCACCTCGCGCCAGTCGTCGCTCGTCTGACCGATGAAGGACCCGACGCGCCGCCCCGGGTACGCGCCCGCGGCGCCGTCCGGGGAGTAGCCGGCCATCTCGAGCGCCTCATACGTCGCGAGCAGCAGCAGCCGCTGCTGCGGGTCGGTCTGCCGCGCCTCGCGGGGCGACATCCTGAACAGGTGCCGGTCGAAGTGGCCCGGACGCTCGACGAAGACGCCGTACGGGGTGCGGGTGGTGTTCGGCCGGCTCCCGCTGGGATCGAAGTGCGCCGCGAGGTCGAATCGGTCGGCCGGCACGCGCTCGTGGAGATCGCGGCCGTCCGCTAGCACGCGCCAGAACTCTTCCAGGGTCTCGCTCCCCGGGAGACGTACGCCCATGCCTATGATGGCGATATCGCGGGGGTCGGCTTGAGGAGCCGCAGGCTCTGCCACCGGGGAGTTAAAACCAGCCTCTACCAACGTGTGTGATATTTTGGATTGTTGAGTGGGTGGCGACCTCGAATGACTTGATTGCAGTATCCTTAATGCATGAGCAATGCTCTTCGGTCCAAATGATACACACAGAGCGTTGGGTTCGAGGTTTCTTTCGAGTCCTTGATTGATAGCCTCCCAGTCGATTGCGTGTTGCATGACATCATCACATACTTGCATAAGCAAATCGATGAACGTTTGGCATCGAAGAAAGTCGCCTGAGCTAGACGAGATAACAAATGGATGCTCGGCCTTCATGCTAAGGAGCGTCGTCCCTGCACCTCCAATAAGCTGGTCCCAGGGTATAGGAGCCAGATCTTTTGCATGAAACGCGGCTCGTATTGGCAGCGCTTTCTTCTCGCTCCTCTCGAGGTAACCACCCCGGCTGAACAATTTGCTCATGATCGATGGTGGTCCACTAACGGTGAGTGTGGACGTACTAAAGGCGCTGATATATAACTTAGCATGAGAGGAGGCATTCAAGTTATCTATCATGGTTTGAGCATTGCTCACGTCAGTGTCGCGGAGAAAGGTTGCCCAAGTGTAGGGTTGCGCTGATGAGGATGGTGTTGGCTCCAAATAGCCCGATCTTTTCTCTGCTTCAAGTCCGATGTTGAAAGCGATTTCAACAACATCGTCCGCGATGGAGAGCACTTCCGTCAAGTTCCTACAGCAAGAGACTGCGGCCGCCGTGAGTAATCCAGTGCATGTCCCAACCATGGCATTTCGACGCGCTCCCGTTGTTTCCAGAGCTCTTGGGTTGGCTTCCAAGTATCTAATAGTTATCAGATATCGCGTTAGTCTGACACCAACAACCCCTTGAGTAGGATAACTTACACGATGATATCTGCAAACTGAGAGATGCAAAGTAGTGCTGTCGCTACCGCTGAGTTACCGCCATCAGTGCCAGCGTTGACAGCCAATGCTAGTTCTAATGGGGATTGTGTGTAGAGATATCTCTCACATCCAGGAACCAATGTATTTGCGATTTTCCCGTGCAGCCGGCCTATGGCGCGTTGGAAGAAGCCGCCCAGGGCACTGCTCCGGGGGGCGAGCTTCGAAACATTCTGAATGGATTGAAGGATGTTCCCAGTATGGTCACCAAACAGGTATAAGGTATTGTGATTAGGGGGCATAGTTAACGTTGGCTCTGGTTACTACAATTCAAAGTAATGAGTCGACTGGGCGGCTGGTAACATGAGAAGCCTAGATTGAGGACATCATCGTTTTCTTATACTAAGCGGATGCACCATCTAGACGAAGGGGGACCGAGTTGAGACAAAATTCTTGAACCTTGCAAAATATATTCGAGATACGCGAGATGATTTTCCTTAGTAATCATTCTTTAGACTAGGATAAGATCTGCATTGTATTTCGTTTTTATGAAGAATAAAGTGATCGAGAAGAAGCACACCGCTCTTTCCGCGTCAGTTATCTAACCTACTTATGATATATCCACGCTGCAACCAGGGGTGTTGACTTCCCTAATGTTGGGCACATCTCCGTCGAGACTCAGACATGAGCCAGCGCAGATAGCAGAGACAACGGAGAGTGATGATGAAGGATTAGAGTGGATTACGGGTTCAGCTGTATGCAAGACTCAGCTCAGCCCTAAAGCGGCTAGCATGCGATGTTGCAAGAGTTGCAACGGTCCCATAAAGTATGGAGAAGTCTCATAAATGGAACTCTGGAGTATGTCCCGGGTGCCACAAACTCACGATTCGAGCCGTTTTCTGTGGTGGTTGCAAAGAAGCAATGGGGTCCAACAAAGATTCCCTTACCGATTTGGCCCTTGCCTGCATAACTAACTCCTTTCTGGCTGTTCATAACACGAGACGTCTATAGACTAGATGGCCCGACAAGACGTTGCGTTGACAACTTAAAGATGAGATCCCATCCGTAATTCGACAGAATTACAATTTTTTCCAATATAATTCTCCGTGCATACGGGTCTAGCCGACCTTAGCAATTGGCCCCCCCTCCCTTCACTCAAGTTGTGGCTTGGCCGCCGGTCTGGCCGCTGTTCTGGCCGTTAGACCAGTCGAACGTGTGATCGGGGCTGCTTATCGGGCTTCTTGTCGGGCTTTGTTTTAATCGGGTTGCAAGTTCAGTCATGGATAGCCAGGCCCATTGTCCAATGCCGATAACGCATGGCCAGAAAAGGCCGATCACTTGCCGATCCGGTAATACTACCGCCCCGGTGCATGCTGAACTTGCCTTTCTGCTTGCAATTTGCTCGTATTGGCAGTCCATTCACATATCAGCTAACTATAGTATGAATTTGGCTGTGTTATTTTGATTGGCTGAAGCCGAAGAATATGCATCCGTACAAGATAGGTTTTTGGTTACCTAACCCAGGAACTTAAGGTATCCAAGGGGTCGGCAAAATCGTGACAGGGGGGTAGGGGCTGTTAAAGTCATTGCCACGTAATAACGGTTAGGCAGGACAACGATAATTTTCTGTCGGGCCAAGGGTTATACAGGATTACCAGCCCCTTTTGCCATCAGGGAAAACCGTTAGCCTATGTATCGCAATCCAAGTCGTCTTGCCAGCATCCTGTTTTAATCCCCCAGACAACCTGTTTCGGAAGGTTATGCAGGAATTGAAGGTCATGTATGATGTTCGATGTGAAGCATATAGAGATCGATTGACCACTTAACCAAAACCGGTGAAGTTTCGTCTCAACGAGTATCATGGCAGCACTAAATGGCATACCGGTATGCTAATTGATTAGCTCCTTTTTATCAAATGAACTCGCCCAGCCCAACATAATCTGATTATTATTTTACATCGCACGCCAGTCGCTAATATTACGCCCTGCCATTGCGCATCTAGTTAAAAATATCACCACTGTTATCTGGTGGTGGAGGTGGCGGGAATGCTGTCGCTGTCTGAATATCACTGTTCAACATGAGGAGTTAGTGATGATCATAAGTGTAATTTATCCAAAGCACGAAGTTCGAAAGATGGTATAAGAGGGAATGAGACGCCGAAAAATACGTACAGGAAAGTCTTTACGAGGTCCTGTAGGGTGATGGGGAGCTCAGACTTCTTCCAACCGATGGAATAAGGCAGCTGCTCGTGTTCTGATTGGTATCGAACCATGTTAGTAGTGTGCAAGACCGTATCAGGAGAAGCGAGAGCTTGGAACTGGAGGGAAGGTGTGCTGACCAAATAGGTAATCGACGAATTTCATGGGGCATGTTTGAGTGGTTTTATCCCCGATGATAGAGAGGATAGCAGCATTCTCAGCAACACTGAATTCGTAGCCCACTACCGAGAGCCGGTACTCTGGGTTCGTGAGGTTCGAGCGCGTATGTCGTTGAGCGCGGCTGTTGGCCACAATTTGAACATCCAGAACATCACCAGTATAATACTGCTTAGTCCAATTCCAGACCGTTTGGTTGAACCGACTCCATTGACCAAAGTACGCATCTTGTCGGCTATTATACAACACATGTTAACTGAGGTTGAACGGATGAAAGTAGACCGAAGCCGAAGAAAAAAGGTATACCTTAGGCTTCCATCGTGCTCAAATAGATCGTGGTGGTCGAGGTGGTTGAGATCAAAAGTCGTCGCGTTGGGCTTAGGATTCGAGAGACGACCTGCGACAAAGAGGAACCGGCCGAAATCAGGAGTTAAATTCAGGGCGTCATATAAGGCATTCACGGTCTGATTCTCGTTGATGTTTCTACCATTGCGAGGCAGAAAGCCATGATTCGCGAGCGTGTTGAGCACGGGGCAGACGCCGCGAGCTAAAAACCACCCAGGGTCAGAATTATCCGTTACCTCATGCTGGAAGAACTTACTGTCAGTGGACTCCTCGGGCTGGAAAGTGCCATATGGGCTGGCGGCGCATACAGCGACGGCGGGCAATGCGAGAGTAGTGAGCTTCATTCTGATCTGATGAAAGTCTCGGGTATCTGACTTCGTATTTAGTGAATGATGGCTCTTAGAGGCTATAACATTGACATTGGGGGATTGTCAAGCACTCTTATACTCCGAACCAGGATCCGCCTATATTTGGGCCCTCGTTCGTGTTGAGATAATTAACTCCATTGTAGTAGTACTGAATAACATGATCCCGAAGGGTACATAAGTCTCCGCTCGTATGACATGACTGCTCTAAACAGAGTCCCGTCGGCTCCGATGTTATAGCAATGCCCCAAGATGTCGAATCTGATTTGGAATAATCCATGGCTCCATTGGTCTCCATACTGCCTCGAACTCGACCGGCTAGAGAAACCTGTTGTTTGTGCGGTTTGGCTAACTGGTCACTCCTTGCACGCATGGATAACAAACCCTGGATATAGGTGGGTAAGATTCTACGCACGTTAGACCGGGACAATGAATATTTAGGCAACGCTCAAAGCCCCAGCATTGAAATGTCTACAGGGACACGATTCCGTGGCACCCGTCACGGGTCTTGCCGGTCCCCGTCCCCGTCTCGTCTCCTTCTAGCGCGTCCAATCAGAGGACTGTTTTATGTCATCGACTCCTTGTTAAGCGATGGCAAGAAGATGCAAGCACGTCTCTCGTGCATCCTCGCCTCAAATGAAGGCCTGTAATTTGTTGATCCGGGGCGGCTCCAGAAAGTTGACCTGATAGTTTGGCTTGGTATTTGCATCTGGATGAAACCTACCTATTGAGGTTACCCGGTTCGAGGGCCAGCCAATGGGTTGCCTTGACGGTGATGCAGCTACACAAGTATGAATGGATATTCTGGGCTCTTTCCCATCCATAGAGCCCATTCCGCTTACCGGCGTGTTTGTGAGGCGCCTGCAATGTAATGCAGGAACGTTTCTGTTCCATGGGCCACGGATAGGCGAGTCCCAGGCGGAATTCCGTCCTACGGTCAAGATAAATGCTCCGGGTTCGGTACTCTGCCTTGTGGAGGCGATCATGTCCAGGGTGCCGGGTCGCCTAGCCCATTCCCGAAGCGGTAGTCCAGTATTGCAAGGTAGAAAGGTCACGACGCATGACCTTCGCCTTCTGTCAGAGCTCTCTCTGCCGTGTTCGTGCTGAGCCCAGACCCCGACGCACAGGGTGGGTTTGTCGTCGGCTCGCCTTGACGGGTCAGTGGACGACAAAGAAAGGCAATGATGTGCCATAAAAGTTCAGCCGTATCGTATCGGATCGTATCCCAAAATGCCTCAGTGTAAACAACATCTAAGAGGTCCCATAAGCTGGTCCCGGTGAGCCAAATCGGTTGAAGCTGTAGCCACTGCGGGCGGGAACAGAGAGGCACGTTTCCCCCCCTTACATCGACTATACTGTTGAAATCCTAAAACTCGTATATCGGCACCATCGAGGCGCAAGCAGCCACGTCTTTGGGGAGCAGTGCAAGTGAGCGCGCAATATGATACCAGTAGTAGCTTAGGCTCGGTGTCTAGCTAGGGACAAACAAGTTGACCTGCAGGCGCTCCCCAGAGGAATATGGTACGCCTGTGAGCATGACATAAAATAGGTGCTAGGCGTGCGTGCAAGGATACTTAAGAACGACGAATTTCTAGTCTAGGACTTGCGATTCCGATATTTGCTGAGCCATGCTTGCGTAAGTATAGAGTAAGGTACATCGACATCGGTACCTACAGCGGAATCCATGGGTCTTGAGGTGAGGTCTTGGTCTTGGTGGAATGCAAAATGCAAGCAGTGGCGGGGCAGAACCTTGTATCCAGGATGCTATGCAACTATGAGATGTCCAGGTAACCCCGTACCCCCGTAGGTACCCACGTACCCGTTACGTCGAGTGGTACGTCAACACCATAGCTGTCCACAGGCCTGTGGTGATATTCTTCTTCTTCAGCTCATACTCCAACGCTTGAAACGTGTTCTTGTCTGCCTCCAGCTGTGTTAGCCAGGTCTTAAGCCACCCAGCTGCGCAGACCACCTTGTGATGTGTTCCTCTTCCTAGACACCGTTTCCTTTTCTTTCTTTTATTCTCTCTCTTATAGCCCGAGTCGCACCATCGCATGCACCGAGTCGCATTGAGGTAGTGACTCGAGGCTCGACGCACCACCACTGTACCATCTGCTGCGACGCGACTTCTTCCTCGGTTTTGTAACAACAGGCTCCCTCACGATGGCGCCGGTTTATCCCCCGCTACGGAAGAAAGTGCTCAAGGTCGTATTCGTGTCCTTGTTGTTGGATCTGGTAAGCACCCGCGGCTTGCTCTCGTCAAAAGTGCCGCCTGTATGCTGACGATGGCGCGCCGCCCCCCCTTTTATAGATCTCCTTCACTTTCATCCTGCCGCTGTTCCCCAAGCTTCTCGAGTTCTATCGTAACAGCGAAACCGGTCCGGGTTCGCAAACCACAGTCCTCGCTCGTATACTGCATGGCTTGAATGCCTACAAATCCTCCTTCTCCCGGCCGATCGACTCCAGATACGACATCGTCTTGCTAGGAGGCGCCCTTGGGAGCCTCTTCTCCCTCCTACAAGCCATTGCGTCTCCTGTCATTGGCCACCTTTCCGATAAATATGGCCGCCGCACCGCCCTCCTCGCTAGCATGGCCGGGAACGTCCTGTCCGTGCTACTCTGGGTGGTGGCCGTCGACTTTAGGACATTCTTGGCGTCGCGCATTGTCGGTGGGTTGTCGGAGGGGAACGTCCAGTTGGCCACCGCCATCGCAACCGATATATCTGACGAGAGCACCCGTGGCTCGACAATGGCTCTAATCGGCGCATGCTTTTCTATCGCCTTCACATTCGGGCCTGCGCTCGGCGCATATCTGAGCTCAATCGGGACAGTCGCGGCAAACCCTTTCGCAACAGCCGCTGCCGTATCATTATCGCTCATTGTTACCGAGACGCTGTACTTATACATTGCCCTCCCGGAAACGCTGCCATTGAAATCGAAACAGAAAGACGCCCCTAAAGCGGCTGCGCCGCCCGCGCCAGTAACGCGTACCAATTCCCATACCCTGCTTCACGCGGTACACTTCCTCTTCTTGCTCTTT
Organism: Xylaria palmicola; assembly: GCA_022385595.1. Lineage (NCBI taxonomy): Eukaryota > Fungi > Ascomycota > Sordariomycetes > Xylariales > Xylariaceae > Xylaria > Xylaria palmicola. The sequence goes on along the minus strand of MU281389.1, from coordinate 201,079 downwards.
TTCTCCGGCATGGAATTCTCCCTCCCATTCATGACCTATGATCTATTCCAGTATACCTCTGCTAAGAACGGACGACTGCTTGGCTATGTCGGTCTCGTGGCGTCAATTTTGCAGGGCGGCGTTACACGTCGCCTCCCGCCGCTGCTGTCTGTGCGCATTGGAGTGGGTGCTTGCTTGCTCGCATTCGTGATTCTCATGCGCACGTCTACCGTCCGATCTCTCTATCTAGCCGCTACGTGCTTGGCAACGACATCGGCTACCGTTGTCAGTGGCTTGAACACACTAGCTAGCTTTGAAGCCGGTGCCGATGAACGTGGCGGGAAGCTCGGGATCCTCCGAAGCTGGGGTCAGTTGGGTCGAGGATTGGGCCCCATCTTGTTTACCAGTGTGTACTGGTGGGCTGGAAGGGAGGTGGCTTATGCGATGGGCTCTGCTGGGCTTTTAATCGTGTCGGCATTGGTATTTTCGGGGCTCAAGTCACCGCCTGGCTCGGTGCAGAAAAGAGTCCCCGCGAAGAAGGATTTGTAAAATAGAAACCAGGCCGTCATTGGGTATGTAAAAGTTCTATGGATGATAAGTGTATTATACAAGAATAGAAGATTCCTATTTGCAGCGGCCGGCATATTGAGCCCATGTTATTAAGGCCTCAAACAACGTAGGGAAGGAGGTGAGAACCCTACCATGCCCGCATGTCAGGAAAGTCGCCTATCGTAACGCCGCAACTTACCTGGTACGTAACATGTCACATCTACACGCCTTTGAAGAGAAATTAGTTACACTAAACCTTGAGCAGAGTCGCATAGCGCTTGTCCTACCCGCCGGCCAGAAGCGCACAAACGATGCCACCACCCAGCCAGTAGTCCATAGGGCGTCCAGCCCGCTGCCAATACCCCAAATGGGATTACTGCGGGGGCCAATAACAATAAAAGTGAGGCAGAGACGATATCTAAAGAGGACATTGCCGTTTTACATGCAAAAGCTTGGTCTAGTGCCTTTGAGGCGGCATTCCTAGTTGCAACTCGGTGCGTGGCGGAATCAGTAGACTCCACAACTCCGGCATCAGCGAATATCTACCTCCCCGGCGACGGGGCGGGCAGTGCGCGGGTCTACGACAGCTGCGACGGGATCTAGTGGACGATCACTCAGGCATAATTCTACAGGGACGTCTACGCATAGCCGATTGCGCCCGGGTGTAAGGGGATCCATTCGAAGCAGCTGGCCGACTCCCGCGCGAAGAACATAGTTTTCCACGCAGCCCATCTACACTTCAAGAAGCTGCGCGCCGCACGGGGCGAGAAGTATGCGGTCCGCAATTCAGGCGCTCTGTTCCTGTGTATAAGTAGCACATATCAGATGATGTTAATGCTTTAGAATCCTACTTACTTCGGACAATGCCTTGGAAATGTCTCTTAGTTGGCTGTTCCATTGTCATTTGGACAATATTCGATACGTCTGGATCGGGCATTGTGGAGAATGGCTGTAGGAGCTCGGTACCTTCGCGGATAGTCATCAGCGTTCATCATAGCCGCCTGATAAATGTCGGGAAAGATCATATGACACTAGGATACGATACTATATCGGATGATCCACCGACGATCTTCAGATTTCAACACAGATCGGATCTGCTGAGTTGTAGGATAAGGATCACCCTGGGCCTGAGGCTGAGGCTGAACATATGATCGCTACCCATTTCAGAGATAATCGGATTTCAATTACGGTTTATCAATTGGCTGCCATAGTAATGTAAGGCTTCCCAACGCAGCAAGACAAGGCATAGGATAGCACTGCGAAATATCCCTTCGTAGGAATGCCTCTACAGGGATATACCTACGTAGACTACGCCATCTTTATGCATCTCTGACGCAAAGTATCATGGATGTGGTAGGACAAAAAGTTAGATAAATGTGAAAAGGCAGGTTTTAATACCGCAAAACGTACGAGGCGTAGATGGCAACGGTGGGCCGTCTGCGCCAGAGCATGGATCATGACATACATTGCACCAAAGCTAAGAACTGGGCGTTGTCATCGGGACAAGACTAGCATCTTGTTTCGCCCCGGTTGGTGATCAATTTGGACTTGATTGTATGTACCAACAATGTGATGTTTATTTGACGTGTCTAAATAGACCTGTGCCCAAAAGGCTCATGATTACGTATTTCGCAAATCCCCCAAAACTTCGAAGGCTAGGTCTTTCGAAGACGTCATAGAAGATGCAGTGCTCCCATGTGCACTATAACTTAAGGGAACGACTTGGCAGCTCTCACCTCACACATGTCATTTAGTATTATTCGCATTTCTCCTCAGACAACTCTTCCACTCAATTAAACAACACTCACTTTTCCCCGAATTTTAGATATTTGACAAGAAATTGTCTTATCTGGTGCTGGACGTACCTTGCCCAACATGGAGGTTGAAAGTCTGATTCCACAACTGCAGGATGTGCTGTCAAAAATAGGGGACACAGTTGGTCGCATAACTGGAAAAGCACAGGATGAGGAGCTCGAAAAACTGGAACAAAGGAAAGACAAACTCCTAGCCGATCTACAAGCGTCGTTCGAGAAGGAAAAGCAAGCGCTAGAGGAGAAGCGCCGAGCGAAAATCGAGGAGATAAAGAAGAAGCGAAAGCAGGAAGACGAAGAACGTGAAGCTCGACGCCGACGAGAAGATGAAGAGCTGCAGAAGGCCAATTCCAATGAGGACACGCAGCGACAGCAAAAACGCGACAGCGAGGCGGAGTCCATAGAAGATGAGACGGGGAAGAAGATGGACGAGATCGAGGAGGAAGGCCGAAAGATGGCCGAACAAGGAAAGCAAGAATTAGAGCAACTGGAAGAAAGGAGACGAGTGAGGAGATTGAACCCGGATGAGATTGATCATTATGCTGATACACATCACACAGGAGCTGAATCGTCTCGTCGACGAGCAACTGAAACAGTCACTGCCCACCGGTCCTTCGCGAAGAAGAAATAAGAGCAAACCGAAGGAGACCGATAAACCGCAGGGGGATACCAATGTTGCGAAGCCCCCTGCTGCCGGTTTTCAAAACAAGGAAAACGGAATTGCCGAAAATCAAAAGAACCCCGACACTCAGGAAAACTCAAGCTCGCAAAATAAAGAGACTCCGGGTCCTCAAAATAAGGAGAGCATCGGCCCCCAAAAGAAGGAGAATGCCAGTTCTCAAAATAAGGACAATCCCAGTTCTCAGGAACCCCCAAGTCCCCAAAATAAGGAAACCCCCAGTTCTAAAAAGAAGGAGAAATCCAGTTCTCAAAAGAAGGAACATACCGGGTCTCCCAGTCCTCAAAATAAGGACTCGAGCTCCAAGCAGAGCAGCGGCAGACCCGAGACGCCTTCAAAATCCCGCCAACCTCCTGCTGCGGACTCGCCGACAAAATCCCCAGAGGCAAAGAAAGATGGTGAGCCGCCCTTCCAAGAAAGGTCTAACGGCAGTCCGCAGGCAGAGAAGAGATCCGCCATGAACTTGCCAGTATCATTTGCACAGGCTTTGAAGAGTAACATGTCTAATCAATCAAAGGGCACACTAAGAACCGGAAAGCCTAGCCCAGATAAAGTAATGCAGGTAGATAGGCGTGGCAGTACGTGAGCTTCCCATACCGAATATGGCTGATGTGCTTGAAAGACTAATAATGGACAGGCGCTGATAACAATCATCAGGAACCCCGGCGCGGTGGTCAGCTACCGACTACCAATGAACGCGAGGAAATGGAGGCGGGAACAGAGCCGAATGTACCGTCTAATGGGGAAAATGTGACAGCACGGGGAGGTGATGGGATGAAGCCCGCTGGGGTGCAAGGCGTTAAAAGAGGAAACGAAGATGTCGAAACCGCCAAGTCATTTTTAGAAGCAAAGCCCGAACTGAGAGAAGCCGGAGGCGGCGGCGATCAAGAGTTACAAGAAAGCCTGTCATCGTTTCGGCCCGTTCGATGTAACAGAGGTGAATTCAGCACCTCTGAATACAATATGCCTGTGGAGCCGAAGAAGAAGAAGAAGAAATTGAACCACGATGACCCCGAGAAGAGCTTGTTAAGTTCCCCGCCTGCAGATACCGAGAGTCATAGCCCAATTCTGTCCAGTGTAGAAAACTTGAAGCAAGGGACACCACGACAACGATCGATCGATCAGCTAAGTATACCGATTACCGCTACCAAAGACCCCGAACTATCGAGTGAGACTACCTTGGATGGTGGAAGCTTCGTAATATCTAGGATAGGGCCCCAAAAGAGTCTCCCCCCAACCCCATTGTCAAAGGCAGAAGTTAGTACTGTCGGTATTTCAACAATAGTCTGGTCAAAAATGATCTAGAGCTAACTTGGCTTTAGCAAATTCAGAAACTACATTTCAGTCCTCAAGGCTATCACCTACATATGAAAACAGAAGCTCAAGGCAGGGTAGAGAGGCAATCGATCAAGTGGGGGTCGAGCAACCAACAGTTCCGGATATACCTGAACAAAAATACTTAGGGGATCATCAGGATTATTTCCAGCCCCTCAGACGAGCTGGTGCTGGAGACCCGTCCTTCCAGATACCAGTCGATACCGTTCTTTCGGCGCCGCCGAGCCCCATTCACGGCGATCCTCACATGCCCCTAGATGGTAGCGCGCCCGATTTCTTGCCGGATTCCGAAGGCCTTATAAGGCTTCCGGTGACGCAGGGTACGAATCTGGGATACAACCACGTTATCGGGAAACTGGGCCCCGGCGTGTTGGCCTCCCCTCTGCCCGTCGAGAACGAGACCGTTCGCGGCGAGGATCAGCTGTTCGACGATAACAACAAGAGCAACTCCGACGTCTCCGATTCCGGCGACGAAGACTTTGACGACTTGACACCACGGACCCCTATTGAGGGCCAAGACCTACCGGTACTGCTAGAGCCACCTCTCAATGAAATGCTGGATGATCAGGGGTTAACGACGTTGATAGGTGGCTCTAGCGGCTGGGCAATATTGATTGGGCGCGTGGATGAGAAGTATCCAAGTCAACTCTCGTCTCAGATTCCACCGCCTCGGAAAGCCGGGGATCTGTATGCTTTTACCGATCATAAGAGCACCCTCACCCAAGATGATGGGTTCGAGAGCCTTCGTCTGGGCATCGATCGACGGTCAGGCTCTCAAGGCTCGTACCTCCCAGTAATGCACAACCGCCCAATTCAAATCGACAACTGCAGTGTCAAGCACAATCGATCACGTCCGGTACTCTCGCGGGTTACAGTATACGACAGCCAAGAGCGACATAGCTGCTTGCAATGTGCCCCGATGAAGATGCTCTCGAGTCAGGTACTCTCGGGCCTCGCCAGTCCGAATTACGGTGCATGGGACCATTGTGCCGGGCCAGTCAGTGCGGAAGTGCTGCAGGAGCGGCAGCGCGGGAGGTCAAGACACAAGTCGCTCCAGACTTCTGAAAGAACACTTAATCCCCGGGAACTGTTATTCCGGGAAGCTGAGGGCGATGTAAATATCAGAAGCGCTTGGTTTAAACGTTCCAAGCGAGGGCTGGGATAGATGCACTTGTGCATAAAAGAAAAAAAAATAAGACTGATTAAGCAAATACTGTATACACACAGGTGGGATAAGGGTATTGAATATTGGTGATTGGGTACATGGAGTGACAAGAGTTTCTAAGATCAAGTCGGTACTAGGGTAATCTGACTTCCCTTTTCAGGCTCGATGGGGTCCTTGATTGGGCAACCTCGGGCGCCACTATACCGCCTATGTACACGATTGGAATGGAGAACCAGTGACTGTTAATGGTTGAAACTGTGTTGAGTTCACCTCGTAGTTCTGCAGCATTCTGTGAAATCATACTTCCTTAAACTATTAATGGGTGCCTAGAGCGCAAGCCTGGCCACTCTATTGACGTGTTCCGTACCTAGTTTTGTTGTACTATCTGCTCCTGCCTATCCATGTCCTCTTTCGAACGGGCCCTCAAATGATCCAGTTTAAACACCTCAACATTTGCTCTTATCCGTCTGGCGGTCGGAATCACTGAAGGCATTTGAAGCTGCGAACTTGAAGGCCCGGGTGACATCCGTCCTCTTGTTTCTCGTTGTCGGTAGTCCAAGTATAGTGGATATCGCCCATACAGCCAGGCCTCTCCCACTAGAAACATGCCGTTAGTACTGAAGACTCCTTGATGGAAGAGAGCGGCAGGGAAGGTCAAAGAGCAAGGGATTCAGATGTAACAATATGTTATCAGGCAGGGCTAGAGCGATGGATAAGGCTTGAAGGGTGTGGTATCAGGGAGCAGGAACAACTCACACCGAGGCAGAAGAGCATGCTAGTGGCAGTGACAGACTTGCCAACGAATCCATAGTGGTCATCACACTAGAAGATGACAGAATGTGGATTAGTAAAGGCCAAAGGCCAAGGGGGAAAGAGTGTGACTTGGCTGTACGCAACTTACGTCTCCAGTCCCGGTCGGTCCGTCGCTGGATAGAGTCATGTGAGCGGTGCAGTTCACCTGCGGATCCTCGATAACGTCGCCAAGGTCCAAGCATGGCATGAGCAGAGGAATCAGGGCGTCATCCATGTCTGGGCCCGTGTACTCGAGAGAGGACGACTTGGCACTCGCAACGGCCTCACCACAGCCAAGTTCCTCGGAGAAGAACTCGGCCTTCCAGGCTTCTACCGGGTCAACGCCGAAGAGAGGCACAAGCCAGAGCAGGAACGATATCACTCGGAGTGGGTTCTGCATAATAGGCGGTTGACGTCTGAGCTTGTGAAGATGGATAGATGGTCGTGGAGAATCAGGGACAAACAGTGGTCAAGATGGATAATGAGACAAGCTGGTGTAGGTTAGAGCTATGATCAGTGGGTAGAAGATTGTTGAGAAGGGGAATAAACGGCTTGGTCTGCAGGTTGGTTGCACTATAGGGTACTGGTTCATAAAAACAGCAACTAGGCTATAGGTGTTGTATAAGTACTGAAAGTCACAATAAGCTCACTACGAGCAAGACAAGATAAACTCATAGCAACATGGAGGTACCCTGGTTTCTCGAAGTTGCGTGAATAACAGTTAGTTAACCCTTAGGAGGCATCCCCATTACCATTAATGGTCCACAACGCTATCTCAGTTGGGGATGTCTCTAAGCATTTCGGTAGTGTCTTGCACTATCTTTTTAGTATTCAGTTAGAGATGAATGTCTCTTATTCTGGTGTTATTCTTTGCTATAACATATGATTAGGAGGGCTGGCAAGGGCAATCGAATCATAGCAATGTTATACTTAGATATCTATGGAGTGAGAAATAGGTGTTAAGGTATTCCGTGCTACTTTTGTGTACATTGACAGGTGAGTCATAAGCAAGTATACGTTTTACCTATTAATCTATTATTAAATAGCTGCTACTTTGGTACATCCGCTTAGCTTTCTGAATAATGTAGGAAAGAACGTGAAGGGGATGCTCTGTTGTTTTGTACTTAAGTACCTAGGTACTACTCTTCAGTGTCTGATGAAGCATGTGACATTGCGGGGTTCATGATCGCAACTTACCCCGCACTAGCTGAAGTAAAGGAAGGCACACGAACACCGCGTCACTTAGGTACATAGGTACTTAGTACCTATCTACCTACTATAAAAGTATTAGATCTAAATCATGGCTACCCCCAATCAATCACAGGTCGGCGGTAAGTGACTTGAGAGACTGGATAGTTCATGCTGCTATACAATGTCGGTCGGAGCCTCCGAAGGCGGAGCGGGTTCGCCAAGTGCGGCACCGGACAATAAACAGGTACCTACCTAATCTGACTCTGGGTAACGCAATGCCAGCGTGTCATTGGGCCAGACTAGCCCCAGAAAAGCCATTTAACCTCTATAAATGAAAAAAGATGGTACCTACCTGTAGCAGTGCTGTGACGTCCTCGGGGCAGGTTGTTGGCTGCTCGTTTTACGTGGCGTTGGCACAATATTTACATCTACCATGGCGGCCGCCGCATCGCCCAGTCCCCACGCACCGCTGCGGTTCGGGTGGATCGGGCTGGGGAATATGGGCAACGCAATGGCAAAGAACATACAGACACACCTGCGATCAAGATCGGAACCCCCCCTCCGCTTTTGGAATCGCACCGCCTCGCGTGGCGATGAGCTGGAGAAGCTCGGGGGCGAGCGGTGTGTGTCCGTGGCGGGGCTGGCGGCTCGCAGCGACGTCGTCTTCATCTCGGCAAGCGACGACGCGGCGGTGGAATCCATTGTCGAGCAGATCATCTCGTCCGGCTCCGGCGTCAGGGGCAAGATTATCGTCGACACCACCACGATCCACCCCGACACCACGAAGAGCGTCTCGGAGCGGCTGCGGGCACATGGTGCAGAGTTTGGAGCGGCGCCCGTCTTCGGCGCAACGCCCGTGGCCGAGCAGGGCAAGCTCCTTATCGCCTTTGCCGGACCGGACGTGGTATACCGGGCGATCGCGCCCGTATTAAAGGGCGTCATCGCCCGTGAGGTCCTCCGGGTCGGGGAAGAGCCGGGGAAGGCGACGCTGTTGAAGACAGCAGGGTAAGGCACACATTGAACAGGGATCAAGAGGCGGGAATAATGTGCTGACATGACGAACAGGAACTTCGTGGTGGCAGGACTCATGGAGATTGTCGCGGAAGCCCACGTGTTCGCCGAGAAGACTGGTCTCGGCTGCGACGCGCTGGAGCAGCTGCTGGCGCTCAACTTCGGCACCGTCGCCCACTCCATCTCGACCCGGATGACGACCGGAGTCTACATCCCCGCCAGGGGGGAGACGCCGTGGTCGGACCTCGACCTGGCACGCAAAGACGTCGGCCACGGCGTCGACAGCGCGCGGCGGGCCGGCGTGAGCTTGGAAGTCGGCCGCACCGCGCTCGAGCACCTGGAGAGGGCCAGGGCGTACTCGGACGAGAACGACGGTCGTCCGCTCGACTCCTCCGCCTTGTACGGCGTCGTGCGACAGGATTCCGGGCTGGATTTTCGGACGGATCGTGTGAGGGAGAGAGACCGGTGAATACCTATTTATATCCATAAGTATTTATCCTGATTCCTGACCAAGAAGGAAAGATACCTAGCCGTGCTGAAATGCATCTTTACACGTCCCATGTAAAAACCCAAAACCCCAAGCCATTGAACCAAAAATAATTCGCCTTTCAGCTCTCTGGGATGACGTCAAGCTGAAGATCTACCAATCTGGCCCCGCTCGCCTCGCCTCACTCGGCTGCTCCCGAGCTAGTCTTAGGCTAGCGACGATGTTAGTAGTGGCGTTGAGAGACACCCAGACTAGTAGTTTCGTTCTAAAATTCAACGTCAACCCATGGGACGTGCAAAAATACAACGAGGCCATGGCTGCTACCTCCTACTCTCGTTGGACGGCGGCAGACTGTTCGGCGTATATGTTCCCTCTCTTGAAACTTGAAACCTGATATGGACATTCTGGACGTGTGGGTTGTAGACAGGGCACCACAACCCTTTGATCCGGCCGCTCACGTCCCAGGGGCCAGCATAACGGCCATCGACGCCAGCAGCGGCGCCATCGGGGTCGCTCAGGTTACGTAGACAGCGTGGCGTGTCTAACGCAGTCGTGCTACGTCGAGGACGTGTGTGCAATCCGGGTGGTTTCGTTTGCGCGCGGGAGAGAAATTGGTCGAGTATCGTGGTATACCCTCGCTCGCAAGGCATTAACGAGAGTCTCGCGCTCATGGAGAGGCTCACTGACAATGCTGGTCGGGTTATTGATGGGCGGTCGGGGGTCGAAGAAGGGAGTTCGCCTGCAGAGCTGGATTCAGGGCTGAGGATATATCGGCTTCCGCTGCGGCCGTCACGTACACAAAGTTCGTCGATCGGAACTAGTGGGCCGAGGATATGGCATCGCGACTGGATTCATCGTCAGACTTGAACAGAGCAGTAGAGTTTGGATTTGTTGCGGAAGTGGTGGCGGCACACAGACCGGATGCATGGGGGTGGATGGGCAAAGTCTGATGACGCGTCCTACCGCGTCATTGATGGCCAAGTCGTACGTGGGAAGTGAAGACTTTGGTGGCCTTGCTGGTAAATCATTTCTCACGCCACGCTCTGGTCTAAAATGCCCAAGTTCAGGTATCGCTGTTTCCTTCTTCGGCTTATGCTCGTGTTGACATTAGGATCTTGATTCCCAAATAATGATACGGTAGCACAAGTCCATCACAGTAAAAGGGTCATCACCTCGTGCTAGAGAAAGGCACGCTAGGAACTGTGTAGTGCCCTAGGTACTTAGTAGTAGTGTTTGTTAGTTGCCGGGGCTCTGACACCCTCGTTTCGATCTTGCCGGTTCTTGTGTACCCAGGCATTTTGGTGCTCATGTCTTAGTATTAAAGCTCCTAAATGTTTTAGAAAATAGAAAAAGCCTACAGAAGAAAATAAACTGGAACGAGACAGGAAAAGGGCAAAAAGAGACACCGCACCCCGGACTTGAACCGGGAATCTTCGGCTTAGGAGACCGACGAGTTCACTGTAATCTGAGGTTAGCGACTTCCTCTACCAGTAGGCCACTGTTGGTAACTTACCCATTTCTCTAGTACGGCGTATGGTAGCTCTGTTAAGTAGGTATATATAAACCTACCTGCCTTGCTGTGTACTCCCTTCTTAGGTAAGAGGAGCAGGGGTGAGGGAACAAGAGCCAACAGGTCCCCAGCAACGAAGACTCAGCGGCGGCTTTCCCTCCCTGCTCGGAGACGGATGTGCCTATTGTCCCTGACCTGTCGTTTTCATGGCTATTTGTGCCCATACGTTTGCCGAATATGAAAAGTGATGCGGAATCTGCAGTCATCCGAACAGTGATACGGATTAGCAAACGTCGGGGCCCTACACCCCAGCCGTTGCAACCAAGGCTACCTGTTGTACCAGGTCCCTTCAGTGAAGTCGTACAGTAGAGTTCAGTTCAATTTTGCTTCCTCCCAAAATTGTTTATTACACCGGTACGGTGATTGCACAAACTGTTTGTAGAGGTTTACAAGATTGAAACTAGGCAGCAGTTTTTTTTTTTTTTTACAAAGTCCCAAAGAAGTCGAGAATAGCTTCAGTTACGGCCGATGGGGCCTCCTGTTGTACCCAGTGGCCAGCACGGGGTACTATCACAGCGCCCCTGAAACATCCCGGCTTGACGGTTTTTGGATCCTCGTAGCTTTCTAAGGCGCCAGGCTGCTGGAAATGGCCCCAGTCTTTTTCTCCTCCGATATACGCACAGGGAACTTCGATCCGCCTGCCCGCGTAGAGCAGCACATCACGAGCCGAGTATGGCGTTGAGGCTGTCTGTGCGCGATACCAGTTCAACCCACCTTGGAACCCCGTGCGCGTCCATTCATCGCAGTACACTTGCAGTTCATCTTCCCCGAGCCACTCCTCCGTTGCTCTGTAGTCTTCATCTTTCATGTTGTCCGACACTACATCAGGCATTGATTGGTTCTTTCGCATGATGTAGTACTCGGGCATAACTGATAGTGCTGCCGCGCTCCACTCCTTGAGGCGACCCGGCTCATTCAAGGTCCATGATGCAGACTTCAGGTGAAAATAACCGCGCAAAAACTTGTTTATCCCCTGTTGAAAACCCCAAGGTCAGTAATTGTTGTTTGCGGTAAACAATGAAAAAAGGCTCGGGGGTTTGCGTGAAGGACAGGCTGTAATTATGCAACTGCTGTACCTGAGACGCACACAAAAACCATTATGGAAACCTTAAAAACACTCACCTGCGGTGGGTTGTCCCACTCCAGTGCTGCCTCTGGAGTCGAATTGTACCACTTGTAATGTTTGCGCGGGGGTTTCAGCCCGGCTAGCTCCGCCTGTATGTCGGATTTTGCCGGCACAGGCCGGTCACCAAGCCGCGGCGTCGAGATGCGGTGGTGTGGATGGGATAGCTGTATCGTCGACTTGAACATGTCCGGGCGCACGAGGGCCGCCATGGCCGAGCTAACGCCCCCAAAGTCGTGCCCAATGATGCTGAAGACCTCGGTATAGCCCAATCCGTAGACGAGGCAGACCAGATCGCGCACGAGGTTCGTAAACACATATTCATTCAGGTCGACGTCGTGAAATGGCTTCTGCGCCCATCCTGTCGTGCGACCGTATCCCCGCTGGTCCATGGCGACACAATAGTATCCCGCCTCGGCTACACGCGCCAGGACCTTCCGCCACGAATATGCGAGCTCCGGATACCCATGGCAGAACAGCACCAGTGGATTCCCCGGATTCCCAGCCTTGAGTATGTGCCAGGTGAGGCCACAGGAGTCCCGGCAGTCGACGTACCCCTCTTTGACGTTGGCCGGTAATTTCAGCGGGGGAAGTCGGTTTACGGATGCGTCTTCGCTCGTATCCATTTCGGTTTATTCACTAGACGTTGTGCCCAGAATATCTGATGTCGTGCCGTGACCTGTAAACAATGCTACATATGGCCCAACGGAAAGGTCGATCTACCCCGCAAATATCATGCGTCACGATATAAATCCAAAGTGCATTTGTCAGCAAAGAGTGTGTCAATTCAACAGCCCCATTCTTTGAGGATAAAAGTATTGAATGTGCCCTTACCGTGTAGAATCAATAACTGTTTGAAAAGTGCCTTGAGCAATCTACGTCTCACGTTCACTCAGATCTGACTCACCTTGAATACACGTATCAAAACCTTTCTGTTAAACAAGCAATATCGTCCTCGATACCTACAACAAAACTCATGTAATTAATGGGTTTTCTTCTTTAAGTGATTGTGCTTTTTGGGGCCCTCACAAACTCAGCGCTTCTGTCTGTCAGGTAATCCAATTTATGACTCCGAAGCATACGGCCTCGGCTAGTGCTACAAAGCAACAGGCAATGTATGAACAAGCGAAGATGCAGCAAGCTTGGCACCAACTGGGTAATGGTTTATTGTAGTAAGTAGCCGATAGATGCGGAAATTGGCACTTGGTAAGTCAAATACATGTGATTGCTGCATTGCAACCTCAGTCTGAGTTGGATTTATGTACTGATTGCTGTACACTTCTCCCCCTATTCCTCTTTGAACGCTATTTCTCTGCATATTTTGGGTCTCCGTTTGGCTTCATGATAGACAAGCAGATAGATGGCGTGAGGGATTGTACATATTAACTGCTCATTCCTTCATAGAGCACCAACTTGCCAAATAAGAAACAACATGGATACACGGTGTTTTATTGAATCCGAATAGACTACGGTATTATATAAATACAGAGAAGATCCAGCACCAGGCTAGGACACGTAATTCCGGCTTGACATCAGGTCATCCACTAGCTGTGTTGTACATTGCAACATAGATAGACGACACGAGAGGATGTGGTATGGTTTGACTCCCAGGCAAGCCGAAGGATAACAGCTGCCAAAATATTCAACGCACCGCATTCAATGCCTTCTTCTCCATTACCTTAGGTCGACGTCAACTCAAAATGTCACCCTCCCTCCGTTATTATATACGGCAGACCGCCCCGAAAGGCGTAAACAGTCGAGAGAACTTGAGGTATGAGATCAGTCTCATCTGAACATTCACTACGGAGCAGCAGTTAGGGAAAGCACCTAGATACATGGAAATCGGAATGTCTTGATGGGGGCATCCTCTCTGTATATAAATATGAGGGCCCTCTCCTCTTCCTTTCTCAAGCTTTGCAACGCAAAGGAGAGAGCCCCGGCCAGATCAGGTTGAGACGTAAGTTGCCTCTCTCTCTTGGACTTTTCCTCTCTCCTCGTGTGCCCTGAATTACCTACTCAGACCGTTTCTCCGAAGCACCCAACGCAAGGAGAACAGGTAATGGGGTACACTGAGCAGCCACCTGCGTTCCCAAACATGCCCCTAGGCTTGTCCCATTCACCATTACCTCCGAAGCAGCGTCAGTCGCAGAAAGGGGTGATCTGATTGGGCGACGCCGAGACGATCAACACTCGACTCCTACTAAGGCAGACCTCCGTTGCCAGGCTCCCATCGTTTCCCAAGAAACCAAATGCCTTCAAACGGTCTGCCACTCTCTCCAAACCGTTTTTCTCTTTCTCCCTCTTTCTCATCCTCATCGTTACTCCTCCTTCTCTGTACACATCATTTCTGATCTTTGCATCTAACTCTAGAGCATCGTACCACACCACGCACGTCCTCGCTGCAATCCACGTCACAGTCCACGTCACGCTTAAAGGGGAGTCCTGGTTAGTATCTGCTTGCTTTCCTTTGTCTTCTGATCATCATCGCCTCTTTTCTTTTAGCAAACAAGCTACACTGTTATCCGGACGCGGTGCAGCTCCCATGCGTCCAAGTCGCCCAGGCATAAGGGCTCAGCGTCTACCTAGATTCCCGTCATTCCCCTTCTCTCTTGTACCTTTCCTGATATTTCACACGGCGTCCCTGCTGACACTTCGAGATCAGGAGATCCTAGTTGTCAGCAAGACCCGCCAGCGATATCAGCCCACCCAGGTGCGTTATTTCACTAAAGTGCACGCTCCTTTTCACGTCATCACAAACATCCTTTGCACAACCGTCATGTTACCGAGTACCGTCGTGTTGTGTTGTGTTGAGCGTTCACGGAATGTTGGTGAGCTTTGGATCTCAAGGTGGCCTGCTACGTTGATGGTGACCACAACCGCTGCGATGGTCACTGGGAGTCTGGGACCGTGCACTCGGCTGCACCGCGGCGTTCCCCTTTCCCCTATCACCGCATGTCTTGCGGAACTCGATTCTCGGGTTGCAAACCTCTGTGCACAAGCCTTGTCACACCCAGATTCACGTCACTCGAGGACACTGAAACCAGCTCTCCATCGTCGAGTCCTGTTACTCCATCGTTTTACCTCTCAAGTTTACCTTGTTGTCCCCATTCATCCAAGGCAATCATTCAAAATTCTACATCATGCTCGGGCTTTTCGGGCTAACATACTGACAGCACGAGCCATCTGTGCCATCCACATCACTCCCCATCGCACATTGCACGTTGGAGCAACATAAGGAGAGCAATTTCAAGATACTTCCCGTGTTGATATATATAGGTGTGTACCCGTCGCACTCTCGATGTTGTATTGCATCTTTTCCCTATCCGAACCCAGAACATCATTTAACACTACGCCCTGCAAAACTTAACCTTGTTTCCTTCCTGGCACGTATCACTATTGCAACGGCTACTTTTTATCTCTTCCTTCTTCACCCTCCCTCCCTATCACTCATATATAATTTATGATTCCTTCCTGGCGCACGGCTAATTCACACAGCGACGCACTTAGGTTATAAGTTTTCATCTATATATATCACCACGGAACCTACCTCAACTACCAGCTTTACCTATATATCTCGCCCAACATGAATCGTACTGAGATTGGTTCAGTTGCTACTGGCCCCATCATGGCCTTTTTTAAGAGAAAAACTTCTGAAGTCCAGGAAGTAGATTTACCTGTCAAGAAGCAGAGAACCCAGCCTGGCCACGATTCTACTCTGCCTAAGCCACAGATGCCCACCTCGTCGGGCTCAACCCCTTTCGTGCCCTTTGGGCGACCCCCTGTTTCCGCTAATTTCCGAGCTGCACTATGTGACTCGGTCAATTTCTGGAAGGCGCACCAGGGCGGTATACATTCACATTTGGGTGTCGCTACGGGAATGCTACTCACTGGCACAACAACCCCTCGGGACGTTCTCCAAGCCCAGGTGGTTGTTACTACAGTGTACGTATCCAACTAACAGCACTTCCTTTACAAAGAGAACGCCGCACTGACAAAGCTGAATGGCAGTGGTGGTGCTCTTAAGGCTGGCTCTGACGGCAAACTTGTCCGAAATATGGATCATCCTGACAAATGTCAGAACTACGTGGTCCTTAAGAGAGCATTGGAACTCGGACAGCCAATCGGGATGGTCGTTGGAAAGAAATCAGAGAACAAATGTAAGTGATATGTCGTCAAACGATTATGTGTTGAGCGCCACTGACCTCGTCAGGCCCCCCTGTGAACAATCTGCTGGACGTTGCACTCAC
This sequence comes from Xylaria palmicola, assembly GCA_022385595.1. Taxonomy (NCBI): domain Eukaryota; kingdom Fungi; phylum Ascomycota; class Sordariomycetes; order Xylariales; family Xylariaceae; genus Xylaria; species Xylaria palmicola. The sequence goes on along the minus strand of MU281389.1, from coordinate 185,140 downwards.
ATACCGATATAATGTCCTTGATTGGTTCTTCATCACGGAAATCTGGTCCGAGTATCAGCCAACCCAGCATGATGGAACACAATTTAAGCAATATATGGTTCGGCTTCAGAAAATCAATCTGGACTCTATATCTTGGTGGGCAGCTCAGGGTGCTGAGAGAAAGGACATGCACCCCATTGGTGATGTGCAATGCCACCTTGTTACATGCACATCATGCCAAATGCCCAGCAAGGAAATTTTCACAGAGGGGTGGTGCTGCCTAAAAAAGGACTGCCCCATGTTCTTTAACTTTGCAGACCCCAATGTCGATTTCGACAAGCTCCAGTACAATGAGAGTTTCCTCAATGAGCGAACCCCCTGGATTTCGAGCCTGCCGCTAAAAGACCTTGTGCCCAAACTGCCATCAATCGGCAAGGGTCAGTGCGGCTCGGAAGAGTGCTTCAAGGATGGTATCGTATGCCCAAACTGCAGGGTTGCCAGCCGCCGAGCCTCTTGGGAGGGCTGGAGATGTGAAAATGGTTGCGGGTTCGAGTTACTCCTGCCGCCAAGGGACGTCGGGATGGAACGTATCCACCGTGAGGTTGCTAAGCTTCACAAGAAGAAGCCGCAGAAGTTCCATCTCATTGATGCCCGAATTCGTCGCACGGAACATAAAGTTTCAGGGTACAAAGCAACCAGCTTCTACCTCCCAAATGCTCCTGGTGATCTAAACGAGGCGGCGTTTATCGGGTCTGTCACTGTCTTTGAGCCTACAAAGACTGCTCTTGAGCGGGATGGTGGTCTGAACGACTTGTTCGACGAAATACAGAAGGTGACACGAGAGGGTGATGTGAAGTTGCGCCGCAACCCGGCGTTCTGCAAAGGTGAGTCCATTAACCGAACCAACTAGGCTTCCTGTGATTCTGACTAAGACCCCTCACAGGCTCGCACATGGAGGAGCTAACATCTCACTTCTCTTGTAACATGGTATGTTTTTAGGAAAGACATTTTGGGTTACTGGCTAACATTTGCACAGGGCGCCGATTACAAGTTTGGTGTGGCCGTAGAGACGTCCAACGGATTTGACACAGCCCCTGCCCCAGTCATGAAAGCTCTAAGCCGACTAACGTGGGGTGGTGCAAAAGCCGTCGACCTAACAGCAAGCCACGTTGAAGAGAGCCACTTGTCGGTTGACGATGAATCGATGCCATCCCAGTTCATCGATTTCAACGAACAGCTCATGCTGGGCTACTTTCAAGGCTCGCAGATCGGGGTACGTCCTTCTTCTGCACCTATTGAGAGGAATCAGCTCACATGTGATTCACAGTACCACGACGACGGCGAGAAGGAGCTAGGTCCAACGGTGGCGACCTTATCACTCGGATCCCCTTCCACAATGCGCTTCCGTGGGAAAAAGAAGGTTGGCTTCGAGAATACGGCTAAGGGCAGGGTCATGCTGTCGTTCAATCTTGAACACGGAGACATGGTCGTTATGCACGGAACCAAAATTCACAAGGTGTATGAGGTATGTCAGCATATCCTTGATTAATCCCATCAATGTGTAGCACTGACCTAGGTGATTGTAGCATTGTGTCGGCGCCCACGGTGTTCGCCGATATGCCCTCACATGCCGTTACATCCGTCCCGAGATGATTCCGGACCCCGAGAGACGCGAGAAGGCCATTGTGAGAGGGGCCGTCCCTCCCTATTGGCGGCAGCAAGCCTACAATGGCGAGCCCTGCTGAGGGTGATCTCGAGGATCCGTCTTACGGCGCAGCCTCCTCGGCCGGTATGGGTCTAACGGTATGGGTGTAATATTAGGGCGGGTAGGATACGACTGACCCTACAACAACATCTTCCGATGTAAGTGGACTGTGGCCCTGACGATTGCACACATGCACACCACAATTTTACACATGAATTTGATTTTTCACGGAGTTGAGCGGATTTGACGTAGTTGGAATTGATACCCGGTTGGAGTTGATCTGGAGGGCCATATACTTCCTTTCTACCTTGGTTGGCCTAATGATTTTCTACTCTCGCGGAGGTTGTTAAGGGGCGAGAGATCTCGTGGAAGAAGCGGACCAGTGCACTCTCTAGGAACGATCTATAGGTGTTCTATTCGGATGGTCTCCCACGAAGATGATCACGTAAATAGAGGGGTGAAGTCCCAGATTTATACACATATGAGATCCACCTGACTCGGTGTTGTAAGCTCTTCCTACCCGCCTATACGTGACATTTACAGCTCGATTTTGGGAGCTATTGCCTGCCGATAATCGTTTGCATCTTCAAGGAAACGCGCCTTTCTGTTAACTACCTCGGGTAGTCCTTGGCGGCATATGCTTTAATTTTTTTCCTTTTTTCTTTTCCTTTTTTCTCGCACGTTTTCTCGCACGTTTTCTTAGCAAAGTTTTAGATTTAGTCGATTCTTGAGGGGGGCTAAAGCTACTCATTCGTTGATTGTTCTAACCTTGCACCGGCCAATGCCCAGGTAGTCAGTCCACCCGAGAGATGATTCGTACAGCAGATACTGGAGTCGACCTATAAAAGATCTGGGAAAAAACTAGACCAACTTTCGATGCGGCGATGGATGTGTGAGGTCCTATGCGTGCTGCCGTCTAGGAGTCAGCCTATGCTAGCCGCTGGGCAGTCAGTTTTGTCCATTTTCGCCTGTGATCAAGTTACTACTATTGCGCGGTTATGGCGGCATCCTCTCGTCACTCTCCTAATACACGTGGCAAGGACATTCGAGCCACGTTTTTTTCTCGGTACTGCGGCAGACAGATGTGGATAATACCGAAGAGAAAGAAATCAAGCTTCAGCCACGTCTCGGAACCTTTCTTTTTCTACATGCAGGGTTGATTGAGTCTTCGGTTTACGGCGACCACGGGTCGCATGGGGCTGGGTCCCCCCCTCCGTCGGCTCTTACGTGGATAGCCTCCTCGAGCCACGAGTGTGATTGATCTACGCCCGAGCTACGCAAAGGGTGCGTCACGAGCATGAGAGACGAAGAAGAGAGTTCGGATGGTTGGATGGGTTTGTGATGAAAGGGTTGGGTCGTTGCAGTTAGCGCGGAAAAAAAATGTAAGGAACTTCGGCAGTGTTTTACCTAGGGCGCGCCATATCTTGCTATTATAAGATACCGAGCCAGTCTCGTTTTGGGAAGAAGAAGACCATCCTTCTGTGTGTAGTTAGTCTTGGCGGTTCGGGGATATTTGTTCGACGAGGTTCCTCTTCAACTTCAACACCCCCCCTGACGATGGGTTATTCTCGGAGTCGAGAACGCATGAGAATGCGTTTCCCTGGTATCCGGGGCGGTCGAGTGATATGAGCTCCCTTCTTCTGCTTCCGCCCATTGGCCCCCAATCTTGGTCACTTGGGAGCCTTTTACGGGTCGGGTTAGGAGAAGACACCCGGCAGGCAATTCTCTTCTGTTGGTGATGCCTTGGCATGCATGGGACTTGTAACACTGCATGGCTGGCATGACTGTTCGGGCCAGTCCCTTCACCGTCATGCCGCCACGAGTCAATATATACCGGCCCCTCGTCCTTGACTGTATAATGAGCGGTCAGTGGGTTGTGTTGCACGGCAGCCACCGGCGCCGACCCAGGCGTGCGGTAGATGCAAAGCGCGCCGGAAAAGGGTTCGGGGCGTCCACCTGGCACGCTGTGGTCGTGTGGCGCAACATGCGGCCGGTACTTGACTTGACGCCCGGCATGCTGGGGGAGGAGGGAAGGGAGGCAGGAGAAGGCGTGGAACCACGAGGCTGCCCTCACCCCGGCCACGCTCAGGGATGCAATGGTTCTTTCGTTACAGAGTCTATATTCTATGCGCTTACTCATTGCTGCGATCATAGCCGCAGGATCGGAATGCTTCCGCCGCCGCGGAGATGAAGTCGTGCCAAGCGACGAGCGGGGACTCGACGACATTGAGCTTGCTGGCTTCCCTGCCTCTGTTTCTAAATCAAACGACATTGGTTTCGGCTTCGACGCGCCTCCAGAGCGGGGGGAACGTGGAGAAGAAGATGGATCGGGACATTAAGGGAGACGGGCTACCGAGCCTACTACTCCCTAGTCCCCGAATGGTTCATCGTACAGATCTCACTGGGCCACGGCACGCTAAGCTGGACGTCTCGGCGGATTCGTGGCCTGCCTTTCTTGGGATGCTTAGTACAGGCCGTGGGTGGACTTGGGAGAAAGGATGCGGTGATCTGCGGCTGAAGTGGTCGATGTAACATTTGTCCGCTCGCTCGGTGGGAGATTGTGGTTAGGCCTGACTGGCCCGGCAGGTCACTAACTCCGTCAACAGGGAGCGTGATAGGTGGCTATTATTAAGCCCCTAACTTAGATTCTGGAATCAAGATGTTGCAGACGAAGGACGACATGGACATGGGGTGAGGATTCTTCGAGCCAGGGATCGCACCCCAGCCGTCCGAACTACCACAGACCCGGCGTCTTGGATGGATGGAGCGTGCAGTGTACGGCCAGCCAGCAGCAGCCTTACGGCCAAACATGACGCTCTCCTCGTCCTGGGAAATGGGTAAGGCAGCACACCCACAGCGCCAAGTCCCAGACTGAGACGTGTGGTGTACGTAACTAATACGAGGCTTGCTATCGAATGGCTACCACCTGCTACACTCTGCTGTATCGACACCGAGCGCGTGCGATCCACAGGTCTGGTACGAGGACCGGGATTCGGGCCACGAGCTGGGGTCGAATCGCCCCATCCCCTTTTCCCGCAACGTGGTGGTCAGGGTATAGTCTGCTGCCGTGGGTCCTCGACTGCTCTCTTGGCTGTACCATCATCATGGGAGAGGGGGGTTGCAGCACTATGCGATGGGGGCTAACCAGGGAGCGTGACTTTGGCATCACGTTGATTTCTTGACGCCCGTAAACGAGCCGGGCTGTTCCACCTTTGGGACTTCTGCCACAGCTATATTGGTCCATTACCGAGGCCATGGCGCGTGGAATGCTGGACAGAGGATGCGATCATGCCTGACGGGATGTAAATATATCACCGACGTCTGCCATCCCAACAATTGAGGCGTTGTTGCTGTTGTATAAATCTAGGACCTCGGACAGACATTCTCATGGCTACATATATATAAGCTTCTATTACTACAGATACCGGACTGGGCTCGCAAAGTCGTACCTTGAGTAACCACCAACGGGAAAGCACCGAGACATACACAACGAAAAGTTCCGTGGCAAATCGGACGACCCCCTTGTCGAAGAGGTATACAATACTGGTCACTCCGCATAACACCTCCGTCCTAACATCCAACAATGCCTTGCAACGGCTGTGACGCTCTGCCACCCCCCTACGCCTTCCGGCTGGCGCTCGAAGGAAGTGACGGCAGCGCCGGCTCACACAACAAAGCCCTCTGTATCTCCTGCAGCCAAGGGACCGAGATGAAGGACGCGAAGCAGTCGCCGTCGCCCAAGAGCGCCGGGAAGCGATCTACGAAGCATAAATGGGTATCCTGGGAACTACAGCTGAACGGCGAGCTGATTGTACGAACGTGAGAGTCGTGGCTGGCTGCTTCAAAGCTGCCAAGGTGCCAATGGAGACTCCACGTCTAAGCGCCAGGCACCGCTTTCTACCTAGGACCAAGCGGTATGTTGGAAGATCATACTTGTCAACTTTGCGCGGGGTTTCTTGGTTGGCGTGTTGCCATGTTGGTTTGATGGGTATCCTAATTTGTGATGGGGCGGAAGAGCCGGGCTTTGATGATACAAGGCTGAATGTGGTATTGCGTGGTGGTGACACTTTCCGGTACGCGCCTCGCACCACCGATTTCTCAAGGATGTTGCTAACAGGGTACTTAGACTAATGTTGCAGCTTGATGACTCCACCGGAACGAATGTGTAAGGCCCATCTGCGAAGACAGCATGGCAAGACCGACGGACAACTATGAGTCGGACGCATTTGCATCAACTGATCACGCTTTGGGGACCGAAGAAAGAAAGCGCCTTTAAAATCACTGGGAGGAACTCGGATGTAGGACCCTGCATGGCGCATGATGGGATAGATGGAACGCTAGGAGAATATGTCCGGTTAGAGTGATGTGATAAGAGGGTGATCGGCAGGCCTCACCCAGTCTGGAGGTTCCTAGGCGTGCAAAAGGAGTCATATACGTCGTGGTGAACAGGACTTGTCACATTCCATGCCATGGATAGGATGAGTCAGCATAGTCTTACGAGAGGTTAGCCACACATCTTATTCTGCATAGGGCTGAGCTGCGGTGGCCAGCCAGGTAGCATGCTGCTGTATCATAAGCTGTCCAACAGAAGTAGAATCTCCTGCAAGCCACGCAAGCTTGCCCTCTACCCTCGGTGCATGTCCTTCACATTCTACGAGCTCTACCATTTTCAATGATCTTCTTGATTTTTCTTTTTCTTTTTCAAGAACTTGCCCTTTGGGCATCCTGCGATTTAACGATGGCATCGATGATCGGCCCCAAATCCGCGAGCTGAACGATCTCCTCGGCGGGCTTCCAACCCTCGGCAGTGGGGAACTTTTCCTGCAGCAACCAGACCCTCGTGCGGTCTTTTGGCGCGCGGAGAGTGCGTACGTCCTTCTCGTTTGTCTGCAGCGGGACGTACGTGTCGCGCATGAGCGCCATCATGAGCCCGGCCTCGCCCTGCGCGACGCCCAGCTGGGACGTGGTGAGCGGCGGGGTCGAGCCCTTGTCGAGGCGATTGCGGGTCTTCGCCACCGAGTCGACCGTTAGGAAGTTGGTCTTGCTGTCTGTGAATAGCTGGGTGACGCGGGCGGTATCGATGGTGTTGCTGTCGCCGGAGCTGGCATCCTTGCGGGTAAGGGAAGCGGGATGTTCGCCACCCGGGGTGCTGTTGAGGTCGGACAAGTCAAGGAACGACTTGCCGAGGTTTTTGAGCGCACCGTTGGCTGGCAAAAGACCAAAGTCGGCGTGCCAATTTGTTGACTCGAAAATGGCGTTACCGATGTCTTGGGCAGTGAGGTTTCGCCCATCGTGAGGACTAAAAGAAAGTTTTGGTTAACAAAAGTCTACAGTATAGAGTGCCACGGGAAGAAGAGGGTGCCTACAGGTATCCATGATTTGCCAGAGTGTTCAGCATCGGGCATGGACTCCTAGAGTCCGTGCTCTTGGGCTTGACATATGGCTTAATTGCAGCTCGAGAGATAATAGGACCAGCTGTACAGGCCGTCACCAGCGTGAGAAGGGTGAAGAGCTGCATGGTAGGCTGCTGTTGATGAAGTAAGACACTTATGAGCTCGGTTCTGAGCGCACGAAGATGAAAGATATCAATGCTGATGAGTAGACTCTGGCCGAGAAGTAAGAGCTCAACGTTCCTTCATCCCGAATTTATACACCCGCGTACAGTAGACACCTCGATATATTAATGTCCTCAACGATACACGACATCGCTACGAAGTCCTACCGAACATGGGAATATCCTTTTGCGAGCCACTTCAAACCTGCCAAGTAGTTGATTGAACTGAGGTTGGTAATCATGATAATATTATTGGGTCGTATTGTATATTGACTTGTTCTGTGCTTCCAGTCTGGATCTCGTCAATCCCAAGGCTTATTGAGGTAGGAATAGGGCATGCACAAAGAATGAGGTGGGTAAAGTGGTAAGTTGTAGCGGATATCATGAAAGATGTATTTAGCCAAATTCGATGGGTATGAATGTACCTGTAGGTACGAGGGTATCTCATCCCCCTGTGAGTTCCCGCTATTCTACCCGGACGCCACCCGCTGTGTGACTTTAGCCAAGTCAACATCGGGACCATGGAGTGTAGTGCGGCTTTCCCGGTCAAGACCGGAGGTATTGACTGCGGCGGCACGGCCAGCAACGGCATGCAATCCAATATAAGAGCACCATGCAAGCGATGGGGTTCGTATCCTAAAAATGGACGATTTGCTGTCAGTCAATTGGCTCAGATTTACTTTATAACGATAAGAACGCGCAGTTAATAAACACAATTCCAAATCATTGAGAACTTACGTGAAGTTGCTATAACCAAGTAGGCGGAAGCGATCATTCGCCGCAATGTGGTAAGATGATACAATTGGGGATCGTCGTCTTCCCTTACAGACCTTACCGATCGTGGTCAGAGCTATGAGATTCGGTCTTGTTGCGGCCCGCGAGACGATATGGCGCAGATGCAATCCTCGAACTAAGAGTCGGCTTCGGAAACCGTCTTTGCGCACCTCGAGAGGTCTTCCCCGCAGGGGTGCCGACATACTGCCGACTTAGCTCACCTCTTTGACAAGCTTTCGCACCAGTTTTTTCTGCTGCTCGACGCTGAGATTATTGTCGTCGGTCTCCCTGACTGCTCGGCCGACAATCAAGATTGTCTTGACACTGTCGCTGTTGACCCACAGCTTGCCATTTCTACCCACAGCAGTCTCGAAGGCAAGGCCGGCTGACCCAAGTTCCTCCAGCACGGCTACTTTCCCCTCCTCAACCGATTTCCTCATTAATAACCGTCGAGCCATGCCGAGAGATATGTCGTAAAGCATGCCTCCGACCAGGGGACCCAGGCCATCCGCCTTTCCGGTGGTAGGGGAGACGCACTCTAGCTCAGGGTCCATATGACGGTTGGCGAGGCACACTCTGGCATATACTAGGGCCCCATGGACGAGCTGGGGCCTGTTCTTCTTGGTGACCATCTCAAACGCCAGCTGCGGAAGAATGGCATTGGCACTATAGTCTGTGATGGTGACGTAGTAGTGGTCTGGACCGGGGCGCTGGACGGTGCAGATAACCAAATCGCCCACGGCGGGCGTGTACTTGAGGCTCGGATTAGCAGCGCGCAACCGGCGGAACGGGAGGCCTGGGATCTTACTCTGCCGCCGTTGGACTCGACCCATATCGAGTTCTTCTTGCGGTCCGTGACGAGCTGGCCAGCCACGGTTGGGATCAGCTCACCGGGAGGCACGTGTCGCAGGCCCGGGCCCAGCTTCAAGGCCCGCTTGGGGTGTGACGGGATGAGGGCTGCGGGGACTTCGTCTCCCGGCAGAACGAAAACGCGATCTGCCTGGGCTGCCATCCTCCAGTATGCGGTTTGGGCCGGGGGATGATGCTGACGCCGTGTGGGATGAATGAGTAGCTCGGCTAAGACCTGAATCGGAACGCCTCGACCACGGTTGCCAGTTTTGGCTACTAAATTTCGATGGGGCCGCTGGTGATAAGAAGATAAACAGATCCTTACTAAGGTTGTAGGTACTTCTACCAAGCAGATAAGATATGGCTGGGTGTGGCTGGGCAGACGAATTGGAGGGGCATTTGTGGCTGGAATGGCCGTCGCCATGCTGGTAGGAGGTAACTTTTTTTTTCGGTTGCCAAAATTCACGAGGCAAACCGCCATACCTATCACGTCCCGTTCTGCGCTGTCCTGTGCTGTCCCGCTAATCGGAAATCAACACTGCCAACACCCCCTCCGTACCGCTCGACACACGCACGGAATCATCCATCAATCCCGCCATTTCCCTCAGTATGGCTGAGAAAGGAGCCGGCGTCTCGCCGGAGGATCGTTGCGCCATCGGCATCTCCTTTGGCAACTCATACAGCTCCATTGCATGCACCATCGACGACAGCCCCGTGGTCATTGCCAACGAGGATGGAGGTTAGGCTTGTCCTTTTGCACTCGGCTGTTGACCCCTTGATTTGCTCTGGCTAACGCCCCCTCGCCAGATCGCCAGATTCCGACTGTCTTGTCGTACGTAGACGGCGAAGAGTACACTGGAAACCAGGGCAAGGCTCTCCTCGTCCGTAATCCCAAGAACACGGTCGTTGCCTTCAAGGACTTTCTGGGCCAAGAGTGTGTCCATCTTGCTTGTGTCTCTCGATCCCCTGTACTGACCCTTGAAATAGTTACAAATCGATCGATCCTACCCACTGCCACGCCACCGCCCATCCCGAGGACAAGAGCGGAACCATCTCTTTCACAATTCAAGACAAGGCTGAAGGCGAGCCTTCAACGCTCTCCGTCTCGGAAATTTCCACGCGATATCTGCGACGGCTTGTGCAATCCGCATCCGACTACATTGGCAAAAAGGTCACTTCAGCTGTCGTGTCCGTGCCCACCAACTTCGGCGAGAAGCAGAGGGATGCCTTGATCAAGGCTGCGCAGGCCGCTGATTTGGAGATCCTACAGCTCATCAACGAGCCTATTGCCTCGCTTCTCACCTACGATGCGAGACCCGAGGCCCAGCTGGAGGACAAGATCATTGTCGTGGCTGATCTTGGTGGCACCCGCTCCGATGTTGCCGTGGTTGCCTCTAGAGGAGGGCTTTATACTCTTCTTGCTACTGCTCACGATTACGAGTATGCTGGTGCGCAGTTGGACAAAGTCCTCATGGACCATTTTGCCAAGGAATTCATGAAGAAGAACGCCAACGTTGATCCCCGCGAGAATGCCAAGAGCTTAGCAAAGCTTAAGGCCGAGTCCGAGGCAACCAAGAAGGCCCTCAGCATAGGAACCAACGCCAACTTCAGCGTTGAGAGCTTGGCAGAGGGCATTGATTTCCAGATGACCATCAACCGGTTAAGGTACGAGACCATTGCACGCAAAGTTTTCGAAGGTTTCAACAGATTGGTGGAGGGTGTTGTTAAGAAGGCTGGGTTGGACGTCCTCGATATCGACGAGGTTATACTGTCTGGAGGCACATCGCACACCCCCAGGATTGCGTCTAATATGCGATCCATCTTCCCCGAGACCACCAATATCCTAGCACCCTCGACTAGCCCTAGTGCGCTGAACCCCTCAGAGCTGCAGGCCCGTGGTGCTGCTCTGCAAGCATCCCTGATCCAAGAGTACGAGTCTGACGACATCGACCAGTCGACTCACCCAGCTGTTACTACCGTCAATCACATCTCAAATGCCATCGGTGTCCTCACATTATCCGAGGAGGGTGAGGCCTTCACTCCTGTAATTGCTCCGGAGACCGCTGTTCCAGCGCGCCGAACCGTCTTTGTCGACGCACCTAAGGCTGGCGGCGATGTCCTCGTCAAGATTGTTGAGGGTGGCACACACATCAAGGTGACCAAGCCCGAGCCCAAACCCAAGGAGAACGGTACGAAAGAAGACGACGAGGACAGCGATTTTGACTCGGAAGACGAGGAAGAGGAGCATAGGGAAAAGGTCTGGAAGATCGGCAGCACCCTTGCCGAGGCCGCCGTGAAGGATGTGAAGAAGGGCAGCAAGGTCGAGGTCACCATCACTGTTGCCAACGATCTGAGCGTCACTATCACGACGAGAGAAGTGGGTGGTAAAGGTGGTGTGAGGGGAACTGTGAAGGCTCCTTGAGGAGAACGTAATTTCTGAGAGGGGAGGCAGGGGGTTTTTCCGGTCCAACGCATCTGTCGAATGGTACACACTCACTGGGGTTAGCTGGCGGAATGTCATCTAAACAGGGGATAGTTCCGATCGGATCAAGAACCATGGTGGGTGCATTTAAACATAGAGCAGGGCATCTGGGAGAGCCAAAGTCTTGAGGGCAAGGCGGTTTATAGAGCATAAAAAGGGGACAACCATATCGTATATCATGACCACATTATATTTCACGAGCTCACCACTCGATCTGAGGGCGAATATGTATTCATGTTACGTGTGACTAAAGTACGGGATGAACGAACTGGAGAACTTGGTGCGTCGCGCACGCTTTAAATATAAATTGGAATTGGAATTTATCGGTCCGAACCGTTATGGGTGCTCATAAAAGGGGCACTCGACATTCTACAATCGGCCTGCCAATCGCTTGTTGGTACATGGTGGTGAAATACATAAAAAACGAGGGAGAAACAGAGAAAACGAAACAAGAAGAGAAAAAAACATAGAAAAAACACATAAAAAAACACAAAAAACGAAAAAAAGGTGGCAAATGTCGGAGATCCGTAACCACTGAAGAACCCAACGCGCCCCCCTTCAACTCGCCGACGAGTTTATGCGCCGGTAACGCACCGAATGAATATGTTTTGAATAACCCCTTTCCCCCGCCAGCTCCCGCTCCGCTTTGTTTTGTTTTGTACCCGTAACGCCGTATAACACCCTGCCCATGCTAATGCCGTGCCACCCCTGCTGTGCTGTGCTGTGCTGTGCTGTCCTGCTATGTGACCGTGCCCGGTAGTTTCCACGCGACGAGATCGTCCCTCAGCTCGTACTCGTCGATCTCCCGCATCTTGCGCAGCCCCGCCTGCTTCGACCCCGCGCCCCGCTCGCTGCCGCTCCCCGTGCTGCCGAGGGTCGGCGCGAGGCTCGCGAGGCTCTCGCTGCGGCTGTGGAAGCCGGGGGGCGAGATCTCGTCGTAGAGCGACGCGCCGCTGTCTTCCCGGTGCATCGTGAGCGGCGATTGCCGTCCGCCGAGCCCGCCGAAGCGCCCCCGGTGATGCGGTTGCGGGCTGGTCCTGGAATGATGGAAAGCGGGGGGTTGCATGGCATAGTCGCTGGTATTGCGGCCCGTCACTGTGGCGTTGGACTTGTCGCTGGCGGCACTGTTCCCGCGCATGTGCGCCTGGATCCGCCGAAGATCGGTTGCGCGAAGGGTGCCGCCGAAGGCATCGTCGCTGCTCGTGCTTGGACTTGCGCTGCCGCTGCTACTCGCCCTATCGAGATTTGGCGAGCTGTGGTAAGACCTCGCCTGATTGCTTATACCGTCGCGCCAGCCGCTGCCGCCGGCGAAGATATCCTCTATACACTCGTCGGCATGTAGTTCCCCAGGATGCGAATCCCAACTTGCGGCGAGGGCACGACGATACATATCCTGGGCCTCGGCGGTGTCGCGGGACTTGCTGATGTTCTGCAGAGCAGCACCAGGTTTGCCTGCAACGTCGGCGTCGGCCTGCTCATTAGTACCGGATATTATGCTCGATATACCGCCCATGAACATAGTAGCCGACTTCAAGGGTGGTGCCACGTAGTTGCGCTCGCCGTCCGCTTGCACCATCAGAATCCCAATCTTCAGTGTACTATTAATTTTGCTATCCTGCATGAGGTACCGTCGCACAATGCCCTCCTCAGCCTCTTCGTCGACCAAGTCGTTCTCTTCCGGGTGCTGCACGGCGGCACCAACCGACGAGACGGTCCGTTCAGCCTCGCTAGCCAAGCGGCCAGTACTGGTTTTCGTTATCTTGTCCCGCGCATGCTCCAGACTCCCAGTTAGTCGCGACGCGACGCTCCTGCGAGGAAAGACCTCGCTCTCTTCCACATACTCGCTCAGGTTTAGTCGCACATTGCCCAAGGAGATCTTCTCGTCGCGCGCTCCAGTCCCCCCAGAGAACTCCTGGACAACCTCGAACTCGATTGGGCACTCGCTCAGATTGTTGGTACGGTCGATGGCTATGCGCACGGGTATGGTTTTTGAGTAGTTGTATGTAACGCGATGGTTGATCTTGTCAATGCCGCACTTGGATGTGCGGCCACGGTGTTCGCCATGTATGCTATTGGGAAGGTGCCATTTCACACAGGACGTGCCGGTGACCAAAGGGACGTTGTTCAAGTCGTATATCCAGAGATGTAGATCAAATTTCGGCTGCATGCGAACGACGGGTTAATAAGGCCGGGACACAGGAATGGAGGGAGATGCTAGCGCATTACCTTTCGAGCCTTGTTTACTATCGGGAGGACACGCATATTAGCTTAGGTTTGCGGTAGACGTAGCGCATATCAGGGCTTGGATGGGCAGCCGACGGAGCAGATGACATGATCATTTGTCGACACGACGAACAAGGCAGGCATCAGATGTAAGGAGCCGATCCTTTGTCTGTAGTGGTCGCGAAGAATGTAGCTCAAGAAAAAAAAAGGGCGACAAGACTGAATCGTGCGACAGTCCGGATGTGCCGGAGACAACAGTGCGCTATGGTGTGCGAGTCTTGCAAGGCCAGCGTCTCGACGACAGAGCCAGGGAGACAGGAAGACAGGGAGGGGGAGCGAGTCAAGGGACAGATGGGGGCTTACATACTCAAGGACGCCATGGTCGGGATGGTTGGACAGACGGGACTCCGGAGTCCTTATGTGCTGCGCTGCTATAGCCGCATTCAGCCAGACCAGATGCGGCGGAGGCAGCGCACATGCCAGCTAGCGAATGCGGAGAGAGACGGGCTCGCACCGACATGCAGTCATGATTTGATATATATATACACCAAGTAATATGAGGCTGATTAGGACAGGCCGGCCGGGAGGGGGTGGGACAGCGGTAACTACGCAAGATTCGGGTGTCGCATCGTTGGGGGGGTTCGTTGAGGGAGGATGTTGGGGGGGAGGTGGCAATTGAACAGGAGATACGGTAGCAGCACGGGTTAGCCGAAGCGTGGTAGCTACTATAGTAAGAAGTAAGTACCTAGGTACTTAGGTAGGCTAGATCCGTCTAGGTATTCGTCTGGTAGCCTCGAAAGACGCAGTCTGAGCTGAAATTTAGCTTCGGACCTGATTCTATCTATCTAACTACCTAGTTAAGTAACTTATTGTAACAATACTTGGTAGAAGTGGCTGCGTCAATGACGCATAACAAGCACCAGTAACGTATTTTCGCATACCCGTACCCAATAGAACTAGACATGCTGGGGCGCTCTAGGAAGATGTTTCTTAAATTAGGCGTCTTAGAACAGGGCTACAGCCTGAGCCGTGCGGGCCCCTAGCGGATTTACTTGGGGCCGTGCAGCCTGCCTAAGTAAGCACCCACAGGTCCAGGCACCCGGCCGTTGGCGCCTGGCCACCGGAACTCCATACTTGAGCCCCCGTGCTGTACTGGCCGCTGTTACCTAAGCAGCAAAACCATCAGCCAATGACAAACGTTAGCCAGCTCATCTCATACGCTCATTTTCTTCACCAATACCACTTTTATGGCACAAAACATCATACCAGATACCCAAGACTCAAGGAAAATAAAACTTGACGATATCAAGTTGCTTGTACGCCGCCACATTGTCGGTATATGTGAAGCGAACTGAAAAAAGATCGTGACCCGATGCCCCATTTTCAGAGCCGACTCACCTCTTAGCACACCTAAGCAGGTACAAGGTCAAGGTCCATGACATACGTGTAGAACTGTGTATATTTATTCTTCTTGACCACACACAAGCAAAGGGAAGAGACCTGGAGGGCCTGCTCACGTAAAATTAGGCGCATGTGGAGCAGTTAGGATGCCCCCGAAACAGGCATCACGGGGTGGGAATGCGAATCCCTCACGGCCGCAGCCCACACGGGCACCCTCTGCGAGCTCCAGGCAGTCGAATAAGAGGAAGCAGGGGCCTCAGGAAAACAGTTCGAACGCGAACCCTCGCAACGCTAAGCGAAGCAAGATATACGAGGCCCGGAGCATAGCGGTTCAGAGCCCGCACGCTGCCGTGCGAGATGGCGAGCTCGATGTGCAGTCGTTCGTCAACTCCATGGCCTTCGAGATCAACGCCCTGGACGAGAGCATGCGTCGATCCCGGACGTCGGGCAGCAGCCGGGCCTTTCAGCGCGTGCCGTTCACCATGAGGCGCAGAACGGCCGCCCACAACTACAAGAGGATCCCGAAGCGCCTCCACAGGCGGGCCAAGCGCGAGATGGCCGAGGACAATACCCCGACGGTCAACTCGAGGACGAGAAAGCCGAAGACGTCTAGATCGAGGCTGCGAGCCGAGACAGCACGGAGGCTGGGCATCCTCGCGAAGCGGAAGCGCCTGCTGAAGGCCAAGAAGGGCGGTGCGGCGGATAGCGATGCCATCGACACGCGCGCCGCCCGACCTAAGATACGGCGGAACGAACCAAATGAGCGCCCCGTCACTACACCCAGATACAGAAAACGACAGCTGAACAAGACATGGCTGCCCACTCATATGTGGCATGCCAAGCGGGCGAGAATGACACCACCTTCGGATCCCCTGTGGGGCTTCTCTATTCCTCTCACTCCGACGCAGAAGAACTACCGGCCAACGCATCGGGTGCAGTGGTCGAAGGGGGCCATGGCCTGTGATATGAGCTACATGAGCACCATCGGGCTGTTCGGAAAGGAAAACATCATCCAGAACATTCTCAAGGATCTCGGCCTTACGCAGCAATCGTTATGGGAGCAGAGAGGAATTCGCTGGAGGGCCGGGGCGGTGCATTGGGCCGGAAATCTCAGCAGGAGAGTTGATAAAGCGACTCGTGTCATCGGCCCAGCAACTATTATCTGGGACCCCACCCCCGAGTCCCCCGGAGTAGATACACCATCTAGGCAACTTCTCATTCGCATTCATCCATCTGTCTTCTCTGAAGTATTCAACGAACTGCTGAGACTCCTCAAGGCGTACAAGCCCCGGCCATATTTGCAAGACTTGCGGCATGAGATCGGAAGCATAGATGTCACTGGGCCGGACGCGACGGAGGCTTTACTTGGCGTTCTCAAGCCTTTCGACACGAAAGCAGCGCACGCTTTGAAATTCCAATCTCTATTAGGACTAAGAGACCCTGCATCTCTCCCTTTGGGGTCCTTGCTCGCGTTCTCCATCCTCGACCCGCGCCTCCACTACCCCCCGCAAAAGGTCCAGCTCCCAGCACCCACAAGCCAACAGGCGCAGATCGCCCTCGCCGAATCCATCTCTGCCTTTCGAAAGGACGAGGGGCTGACGCCGCACCCGCTATGCAACCGAGACGTCCGCTTCAAAGCCTCCAAGCTCCCCTCCCAGAAATCCCTCAACCGGCGGCGAGGAAAAACCGGCCCGGGTGTAAGTCTCAAGCCTAGCGCCGCCGACCCCCCCATCCCGGTGATCCTGCTCGCGTCCCGGAACGCGGCCGAGACGCGGACGCCGGGGACCTGGACGATCCTGCTCCCGTGGAAGTGCGTCCAGCCGGTGTGGTATAACCTGATGCACTACCCGCTGTCCACCGGCGGCAACCCGAGCTTCGGCGGGCTCGACGAGATCAGACAGCTCGCCTTCGAGCGCGGCCAGCCCTGGTTCCCCGGCGACGTACCCGGCACGGACGCCGGTAACGCGTGGGAGACGAAGGAGCGGCGGGCGCGGCGGAGGGCGTGGGACCGGAAGCCCAAGGGGAAGCGGGTGAAGTGGGAGAGCCTCGACCTGGGCGCCGGGCGCAAGGGCGAAGTCGGCGCGGGCTGGAGCTGCGACTTCGAGACGCTGTTCGGCCTGCCGGACCCCGCGGCGGGAGGAGGGGCGGCGGCGGCGGGCGACGTCGGCGGCGGCGAGGATCACGAGATGTCGGGCGTGTCGGAAGCCAACGCCACGGGGAAGCCATCCAACAAGGACGCCGAACACGAGGTCGAGCCTGGGCCCCTGACGGGGATAACGTACCTCCCGAAAGCCGTCTTCACCGCGCTTTCTTCCGCCCAGCCCTCTACCCCGATGCCGCCCAACGCCACCGTCACCGTGAGCATAAGGATGCTCGGCCGCGGCGTGGTCACGACATGCGCGCGCGTCTACCGGCTCCCGGAAGCCGGCCCGCGCCCGGCAGCAGCAGCGTCCTCGCAGGCCGAAGTCCCGGCGACGCACCCGCCGCCGGGCGGAGACGGTTCCCTCCCGGCCGACCTCCGGGACCAGTGGCTCGACCAGCGCCCCGGGAAATCCGCCCCCTGCGGCAGGAACAAGAGATTCCTCGCCACCGGTCGTGGCAACGACGACGACGACGACGACGACGAAAATGCCACCCCCGAGGCCCGCAGGCAGGCCCTAGCCCGCTCCCTCATAGGGCCTCCCCGGCCGTACCCGGCGCCGCACCCCACCGCGGCCGCCATGGGCGCCGGCGGGCACCCGCTGTGCCCCGACGCGGCCGACCTGCTCGGCTTCGTGACCGCGGGCGGCTTCAACCTGCGCGACGGCCGCGGCGAGGCCGTCGCCAGTCTGTCCGCGGCGCGCGCCGCGGCGGAGACGAGGCGCTACGCGGACGGCCCCCGCGACCCGGTCGCGCGGCTCTGTGTCGTCCGGGAGGCGGGACAGGGCATCGGGTGGCTCGCGCGGTGGGAGGTCGTCTAGTTCTAGGTAGTTTTTAGGCCTTTTTACTTTACTTTACTTTACTTTATCCCCCGGATCAAAAATAAAAAAGAAAGAATTAAGAAAGAAACAAAAAATTCGTCCAGGTCCTGTTCTTCCCCTTCCCCTTCCCTTGCATGCATGCCCCGGTCGTGTGTTGGTGACATTTACGTGCCGAACCTTTCTCCCACTCCGGTTGGTTGGTGTCCACGCTCGAGAAGCGGGTAGATAATAGTATAGTTTTTGGTCCTCTATAGACGCTGCGAGGAGACGCAACATCTAACTTCTTCCAAAATGCTGTTATTATCAGTACGCACGAGGTCACAGCGCTTTATACTTGATGCGTCTGTTCTCCTAATCACACGTGACGGTTTGATTTATACGATGTTCACTTGGTTATCTTTGATCTATGGAGGCCGACCCACACGCTCGAGAGGCAGCCCTATCTGTCTATTACATGTCCCAACCCTCCTTAAGTCATATACATCCAAGATCGCTGCTTACGCTCTTACCCTCACCCACGGGTGCTTTGCGCCAGTGATGCCTAGTAAGGGCCCCTTGAACTCCTAGTTGCCGACCTCTCCTTTGTGGATCTTGCCGATAGTCTGGGATAGTAGCTAGGCTCCTCGGCATTACGAGTGAAGCGGTTGATCTGGTATTCTATTCTGAGGTACGTCATGACGAGGACGTCTTCTCACCGTTTGTCTGCTGCGCCTCTTCGGCCAACAACCTCTTGCACTCGGCGACGAGGTCCGTCTTCTCTATCATTTTGCCTTCTTTATCAGGGTGACCCTCGGGCAGGCCCATGACCTTGACCTTAACTTTGCCAGCTTTTAACTCATCCTCCCCAATGATAACAGCCAGTGGTACGCCCGCTGTCTCGGCGGCCTTGAACTGCTGCGGTAGACGTGGCTTCACCTTCGGTGAAAACTCAGCGCTGAGACCCCCGTCCCAGAGTTGACGCGCAATTCCCATGCGCTCGGGTAGAAGTCCGTTCTTGCCACCAAAGACCATAACGTAAACATCACTGCCGCGTACCTGTTGTTTCTTATCCTCATGACGTGCCTTAAGTATGGTGAATATGCGGTCAACGCCAAACGATATGCCAACGCACGGAATCTGTTTCCGTCCATACATGCCGACAAGGTTGTCGTAGCGTCCGCCAGCAGCGATGCTTCCTACTCTTGTCTCAGCCGAGCGATCCTTAGCGGAGAGCTCGATAACTGCCTCGTAAATCAGGCCTGACAGTCGGTTAGCAAAAGAGGGGTCACTCTATCCAACCAGCCCGCGTTTCCATACCGGTATAATAATCCAGGCCACGAGCCAGGGCCAGGTCGAAAGACACTTGGTTGGCTATTTGAAAAGCATCCAGATAAGTGTGGAGCAGGCTCATCTCTTCAACGCCTTTCTTGATCTTCTCATTTGCAAACATCTTCTCGTCTTTGCTTAAAAGATCCACAATTTTAGGTATATCACCACTGTACTTGGTCCATTCTAGAATCTCGTCGGCAACCTCATCCTTGAGGCCCTTTTCGATCATTTCCTGTTTCACCTCTTCGCGACTCAGTTTGTCTAGCTTGTCGACTGCGGAACTGATGGTTCGGAGTTTGTCGTCGGGTACACCCGCAACCTCGAACAGACCCTGGTTCTGCAATTAGCTTGCAATGATCAGCGGAGGGCGCGGTTGGCGGTCGACATACGTCAAGAATCTTGCGGTGGTTGATCTTAACGGTGACGTCTTGCGCAAGACCGAGCGAAGAGAACACCTCATTTACGATTCGTAGGATCTCGGCGTCAGGTATCATCGCATCATACTCGCCGGCAATATCGAAGTCACACTGATAAAACTCGCGCATGCGACCCCTCGCAATAGCCTGTGTGGGAAACTAGTTAATAACACTGCATTTTCTCACAGAATATGTGTTTCTCCCTCAGCCAGGTCATCTTCCGCAAGAACAGGCGAAATGTATAATCGCCAAAAATGCCCTCTTCCGACGCTAGGAGACTGTCTGGCTTGGGTTATATGAACTGACTGGTCGGGTATAGAGATGCCAATGGCAGCTAGGGTGGGCTTAACGAACAGGTTGGTCTCGTCGGTAAACTTTAGCAATGTGATAGCGCTTGATCTGCTGGATGCCGTTCATGGCGAGATATCTCGCAAAGGGAACCTATAGACAGCCATGGTCAGACGACTCGGCGTAAAGCAAAGCGGTCAGAAAGGCAGGGACAGGAAGCTTACCGTCAAGTCGTATCGAAGGGCGAGATCCTCCTGTGTCCAGTGAGCAATGGCTCGCATTTGTGGCGGGTTAATTTTGGGCTCGGCGACATACCCCGCCCTGGTCCGCGAGTTCGTATATCAACTTGGAGTCTTCCTGAGCGGCCATGTTAGTGTCGTGAAGCGCCACGCGACGAGGAGCCGCGCAGACGGGAACGAGACACTCACTCCATACTTGCCGGCGAGAATGTTCTTCAGCTCGAAGACAGGCGTGTCTAGCTGCACGGCGCCGTGGCGGGCGAAGGCGTCGCCGGCGGCCTTGAAGATGCGGTCGCGGATCTTGATGTCGGCGCCGACCCAGTCGCGCGTCCCCTTGGGCACCTTGACGGACGCCTTCTCCGCCTTCTCCTTCTTCTCCATGTCGTCGGCGTCAGCGTCGGCGGCCCTGCTGCTCTCGGGATCGTAGAGGCGCGTCTGCGGCTGCTGGCAAAGTGTACGGCTCGAGGCGATGCTGCAGGTGAGGGGACCGGGTCGTCGTGGTGGCGGCGGGCAAAATGCGCAGTGGCTCGTGGCGATTCGGCGAAGACCAGACGTGAGGGTCCTTGGCGATTGCAGGACCAGTAGTCGCATTGGGGCGGTACGTGACTCACTGGACTGGCTGCCGTCTCGAAGTAGGTTCCTTCAGTTGTCGGGTGTTGCTGCAGCAAAACGGAGCCGTAACGAGGGCTAGTTGCAAGTGTGGGCCCATCCCTTGCGGCCTAATGCACAACTCGGGGCGAGGGGCATTTCTTGTAGGTACCTTATCGTGGATGAGATAATACTTTTTTTTTTTTTTCGCGTCGCGATTCTCAGCCATGGCATGATTGGCTATAAATTTCAGTTACGACATCAAGTTGGAATAATTTTCAGTGTCCAACTTCTTAACGCAAATCAGGAGCCTGATAATTGGGCAATTTTCGTCACAACTACTAGAAAAAGAGAGGTGATAAAATAATTACAGCTGTTGCTTCGGTGCCCCGCGTCAATGCCCCTCCTTAAGCTAACATGAAGTACCTAGGTACTAGTTTGTGGTCGAGTTAGGTACCTTAAGTACTGAGCTGGGTCAAACCATCTCCACACCTCCGCGTTGGATAATAGGTACCAGCCTCTACACAGGAACGTAAGCAGAGAGCTTCTTCACAGTTCATATATCTCTGCGGGCACAGGTTAAGACATTGGAGAGCCGAGCACATGACACGCAATGGGTCATCAAAGGACACCTGCATTATCAGCGGCGGAGGCGCCAATAGCCTAGCTAATCACTTAGGCTCCATCGCCACTCAACCAGTACATGATATGATTTGGTGTCTATGTGCGTAACGATAAACTGGAATCCTGAGATTGGAGTAATTTTTTCAGCTGTGTGGTCATACGATGCGATTCAAATGTTTCGTGCTTTTTATAAGTCGATCCCAACATGACTCTCCAGTTCTCCTGAGGCGGTAAGGTCCTGTACAGCAGAGGACAGTTTCATTCTCTGTCGAATTCTATTGGAAAACAGAAAAGCCACATATCAGTCATAGAGTCGGTCGTAGGCAAAGCAGAGTGAAGTCTGTTTCATGATACCATTCATCATCGCATACGAAACAGCGGCGGGGGGTTGCCGAGACAATGTAACTAGCAAACAGTGGTATCAATCGCCATACCTGAACACTGTCTTCCCCTGGAGCATGCAAAAGAACGTGGGTAGACTGTTGTCCATTCTATGGCCGGTACCTATGTAGCACATGTGGACAGAACAGATTCCTTCAAACCCGGTTTTTGAACCCCGTCAAGAGTAGTAGAAATATTCGCCATTCTGGTCAATCGTCAAATGCACCAAACTCCAAGTTAGATATGATATACACCGCCTCCCTCTGATAATGCGATATAGACCGACCACGCGTGTCGGATGTTGATGAATGGATGTGGCGGGCAAAGCCGATCCTATTCTTCCAAAGTTCCCTCAAATTGCCAGCCCAAAGCTCCATAGTAGCAAATGTCGTTCAAGACTTGAAAAGCCAGTGTTGAATTTCAAACCCGCCTTCGGGGCTTGTGCTAACATAGCACTCAGGTAGTCCGAAATCAGACCCGCGTTGGTATCTCAACCTCCTCACCTAAGAAGTAATAATTGGATTAGCACAAGAATACGCTCATTGCCACGCTTAGTCGGCATCGATGAAGCTGCATCAAGACACAGACGTACCACGATTGCCTTGGTGTGACTGCGGCCAGTGAGACCAGTTCATCATCGGATGGCGGTGGGAGCAGGGCGGCCGTTCAATCGAAGAAGCTTCGTCCTTATCAGCAGTACTGGCTCGATCATCCTTGGAAATGGGGGTAGGGATGCGTAGGCCGCTCGTGTCCATGAGTTCTTCGTCGTGACTTTGAACGGCAGTGGAGGAAGACGCGCGTGTCTGTCTGGCGGCACGGTTTCTGCGAGATCTCCAGAAGAACAGCCATATGAGACTGACTACGGCAAGTGATACGATGCCGACAATGAGGCCAATCTCCAGACCAGAGGGTGAGAACTTAGTGTCACTACCACCTAGACTGGCAGGGTCGCCTCCGCCGTCAAGCGGCGACGCCCCGCTGTAGTGTGGTCTGTCCTCAGGGATTGGTGTCATTATGGCTAGCAGGGCATGTAAGTCCTTGGTCTGCCTTGATGTGCGTCTCTCTCAGGGGTATCGGTGAGTTGCGGAAGGGGTCAGTTAAGCGACCCCAGAAGCCCGACCGGAAAGTCGGTGTGGTGCGTCAACTCGGACCTGTCGACAGAGATGGGTACTTCCAGCACACTCTCTGGGCTAGTTGAGATCAGCGTCAACGTGAATTCGAAGGTGGCATCCGAGAATGTAGCGTGCTAGTAGGCAACTAGGTTGTGCACGCGGGAGCATCAAGATGGACCAAGGAGCGTATGCGGGAGGATAATGCGGGCAGTGGGCGTACCTTATTATACAGCGGCTGTCCAGCTCGGGGAGTGTAGAGATTGGAGACTGGCAAAACCTCGTAAGACGGGTTCAAGCAGGGTGTTTCAAGGCGACACGGGGTGATTATATGTGTACACGAGGGGAGGCGAGAGACGAGAGACAGCAAGGACGAGAGCGAGACAGCCCGATGGAGGGACAGCCAAAAGGCCGAGAACCGTGTAGGTTAGGCTAGGTTAGGTAGTAGGTAAGGAGGTACCTAACGTACTCACCTTCCCGTGCCGTGACGCGGCTGCCGTATGAGGGTGTACCAGGAAAGAAGGCGCGAATCGAGAGACCGAGGACGAACAGTACCTACCTCCTACGAACTGGTAGGCAACCTAAGAGGTATGCGGGTGGGTGGGTGTACCGATGAGAAGGCACGAGGGTGAACTGATGGGATGGGTTAGGGTAGGTGAGAGGTATATGAAGAGTACCTAACCTACCTACTAGGTAGCCAGCGCGGTTGCCTCGACTATGATATCTTCAGAGGGGTGCATCACAGAGTGGCACTACCTACCTAACTTAGGTACCTACTTCCTCGAGGTAGGTTGGTAGAGTTGTAAAACGGAAGGCGCCTCGATAGTCTCCAAGGAAAGCGTAGCCTACCTAGGTAGGTAAGTAAGTACCCAAGTAGGTACTTAAGCTGCAAGGACTTAGACTAGACCTGTATCTTAGAGGTCGGTACCTTCTGAAGCCGAGAGGCTCTCAAGGGTCTTCGATTAGGTCCATGGCCCAGGTGTTTACATGATTCATCGGACAACATACAACATGCCACATGCACACGGGCCAAATCCCAACTCGCTCATCTTCTGCATCCGAGCACATCGATCTGAGGTGACCCGCCACAAGGGCACCGCGTCATAATGTTCGTCTGTTCATACGGTAGTGCGCCAGGTGTTACCATGGCCTTTGGCCCGACCGTCGACTCCTCACTGGCTGATGAACTGCAATCATGGACTAAGACATCATGAAGTATATGTCTCTCGTTTCACCACTCACATCAACGAGCATGTTGGGGTGGTCATTACGGGCCACCATATCAGTTACACACATCCACGGCATTCTTGATTCGATGTCGTCCCTTCATCTCAACCACCACATCGTCTCGCAGATGTGGTGGCACATTTGGCCGCCGCACCACCAAGCGGCTGCTTCCCTGACCCATATCGAGTCGATGGCATAATATAAGATGAGATTGACCCCCGGAAATTGACTTTCATTCGTTGTCTCCGCTCAGATGGGTACCACAAGTGCGGTCCAAACTTGAAACAACGCACAAACAACCGCAATCCGCGTTGGTGCGACCGGACTCTGTACTCGATCGTTTACCCTCTCATCAGATTAGCTATTCGGCCAATCTACGGTTTGACTCGGTATCGCACAAACGGCGTACCCTGCCAGCCTATATACCACCCAGGCAGCTTGTTTGCTATGTCTCGGGAAGCACTCGGTTCTTGATTTCTGGGGCAGCAATAATGTGATGGACTACGTATTGGAAAGACGGAGCCGCGGAGCCGAATATACACCACGCTAGGGGTAGGTTGCCTAAGCCGCTTGATCTGTTATTCCAGCTAGGACTGGACCATGGACTCTGCGTCTGGTCAATTATATCGACAAGCCCTCTTAGGATATGAAGGTATCGTTGGCTACCCGAAGCGGTCTCATTACACCTCTCGCTATCATGATGCAATCAATGGATGTTGGCTCCATGTATTAAAACAGCTACACTGCCTAAGCCGTGCATGCTGCCCGAGGAGGACGGCGTAGTCCCACGGATTCCTAGGTCTTCAAGGCTTCTGCATTTAGTAGTCGCAATAAAATAATTGAGGAACAGTTTGATCATAGAGAAAGATAGTATATTGACTGGTCAGGAGTTCAATTTTTCACATGCATGTTGTTGTGTTGTCTCTCCGACCCCAGAAATAAGTAAAATAAATACTACGCTTTTACCCCTTATGATCCTCCTTACGTAATCAACGCCTCTCTCACTCACTACTTCAATACTCTGTGATTGTTGTTTTTTAAGTTATCGCGATGGGGAAAGCCAATTATAGAAGAAGACTCCTTCCCCTTTTCCGCTTACGTAATCCCTTGTCCTTCACCCCTTACTTCAATGCATGCGCTTATCGAGTTCCCGTCAGCCCGTGTACTTTACTGGAGTCTCCAGACTTACTATATATATATATATATATATAACAGCGTATCGAGGACACATTACTGAATGATTTACACACTACGATTTGTGGTCAGACTGGGTGGTGATAGAGAAAGCATCTAGGTAGCGCTTCCGTCTTTAAACCTCATTTACCTAGGTACTTAGAAGAAATGCTCATTAGGTAGGTGATATGATCCAAAAATTTCACATGTAATTATCACAATACGTAATTCCGATTTCCATTACCTTATACTAGGAACGTTTTTGAAGGCACAAGAATGTAGAGGCGCCTCGACTGCTCCTTACATGCTTGCAACTGAAAGCAGTAGCGATAGGTGTAACCGGGGCAAGATTTGTGTGAAGTCACTCCCTAGCTACATACGAAGGTCTTTACGAATAACCTGTTTTGTAACTTCTGTGTGGTTCATGCCCAAATAGAGGAGGTGAGCCCCTACTTATTTGATGTTTGGGGCAACCCAAATCTGCATTCCGATGTTTCTGGCCATGCGATCAAATCATGAATCAAGCATCTTCTCTCATAAAATATCATCATGCATAGCTGCCGCCCTGATACATCATCGATTTGCCACTCAATGAATATATTCTACACTTCCGGCTAATTCTTCTCAACATGAATCCCCAGCGACAATATGACGTTACTGGCGGGTTGTCGCAAGCACCTCGCCCTAAGGAGTCGCGGTTAGCATTCTTCATAGAAATTGGGGTGAGATACGCCGGCGAGCACCCGTATGGTGCTACCATCGAGAAGTGGAAGGCGTATCTAGAACCTACACGATTGGCACTATGGAGAGGCGGCATTGTGGCCCGTGTGGTAACAAAGGAATCCCAAAGAAACTTCAGTTCTTGGTGCATGACGGAGAATCGTGATGACGAGAGTACGTTTATGTATCCTTTCCCCCCTCCCCAAAATAGTATACCGTGTGCGCTGATCGTCCCCGTTCCTCCCGATTAGGTTCGTTTGACATCGTCAGCCCCCATTTCGACTATTATGGACGGGAAACCTGGATATCCGCAGTGGGAAAGGCTTATAATATAATAAAAGAGGCCTGGCCGGCGTTAGACATGCTGGGGACCAGAATACAGATCATAACACCCCCGGCGTGGACTACACCGGGCCTGAAATTTCTTGCGATGTCTGTCTGCCGGTACAACAAATGCTTCAACTCGCTTCACTCGCAGCTCAAGCTATTAAACACCGGCGAGCCCACCCAATCGCATCCCTGGATTCCAGATTCTGGGGATGACAGTAGATGGTTAGAGCGCCAGTTAGGATGGATCCAGGCAGCAGAAAACAGGGACATGGTCGCGCAAATAATGAATACGAGTCCGGATGGCAAAGGCCACCTTCGAGTTTGGAACTTCTGGCCGCTGGTTTACAATCCGCCCAGCACCGACAGGCGTCCAGAATACGACGGCCACGAGTACACCGGCGCACGTAAGTTGCACGATCCTAGAGGCTGCATTTTCCTTCCCCATCCCAAAGTCATCGCTGAGCACCTACGGATGGATTCCCAAGCAAGACGCGCGCTGACGAACAACCCACAAACAGTTGAATACAACCTAGTGCCCGGGCCCTTACACCCAAACAACATGATCGACTTGGCCTGTCTGTTCGTTCGCCGCGCCCTTGTCTCCCAAGGAGGCTGTTCTGCTTATGCCGCTATGTTTAACCACTACTTGGACCTTTTTGCAGATGCGGTGCAGCAGGCTAGGGAAGCGCATATCACTAAAAGCCAATTGGTGCATCTGACGGAGCTTTTTGGCTTTCTCGAGGACGCCGTGAGAAGCGATGCGGGCCAGCCGTGACTCGTGATCGGTTTTATTTGAGCTTTGGACACCGCTCCTCATATTTGGGATGCTTGCATCTGGTGGACGGGTCAGGGGTATTCAGAGTCGGTACCTATCTCTAGCGTAATTATGACTTAAGTAGTAGCGGATCAACTGTGATTCTACAGCGGATATAGACCTCTGAAGCGTCATAATACACAATCCAACGTTGGCCCTGTAAGCTGATGTGAAATGGCGTACAAAGTGGCTGCTCCCTGTTAGCAAATCTCGTACCAGAGTCTTTCATTGTATCTGATTGTGGTCTCTTCTTTCGGGCAGCTTGGAGAACCTTACAGCCCAGTCTCATCTGCCTCTACTAACGCGACGAAGACAAAGTCACATATTCTTGGGCCAGCAGACGTTTGAGCAAAATCCCTTCATAGTCCTAAGAGGGTGGATATTCAATAAGCATACTCCGGCACCCCATGACAATACACGCAATTTTGAAAACGCCAGACAAAGCCGCCCCTCCCATGATCTCATAAGTGCCGTTGCAGCTAATAAAGTAAGGATCCGCATATTTAACAGAAAGACCCCAAAGACGCCCCTATCAAGATCTCTCTGCAACTTCTCATGGAAATCATCTGTTAGGACAAGAGATAGGGTAAATAAGCAGTTAGACAACGTTGTTCTGCGATAAGGTTGATATACTGGAGAGTGGCTTTCGCCTGGGTCGTTGTGCGTTTGGCCTGGCGCGGCCCACGGGCTGTCTCGGTATCGTCTCTCTAGAGGTGACGGCTACGCGGCTCTCGTTCGCCATTCCCGTGCCCTCCCCAGAGGCGTCTCCCCCGTCCCCGCGAGGAGCCCCAGCAGCACCAGCACCTTGTCTAAGACCAGGCCCGGTGGGTGCCGTGGTCGCCTCCCCCTCGTCTGACAGCATAAAGACGACCGCCGCGAGCAGTGCTGCGAGAACCACGAAGGTGACGAAGCCAGCGCCCCCGCGATCGCTGACGTTCACGGGCCGCGTTCGCCGCTCGGCGGCACCGTCCCCGGCCCCGCCTGCCGAGGTGCCCGCGCTGGTCCCGCCGGTGCTATTCGTAACGGGGTGCTTGGCCTGCTCGATCATATTGGCGAGGACCACCTCCATGGTGGCCATCTGCTGGCCCACTCCCGTCGTCCCGTCCCACTGGCCGCTGTTGTTGGCCCACTTGAGCCCGCACATGCGTCCGTTGTCGCCGCCCGTGCACTGCTTCACGGCCGCCTGGGCTGAATTCGCCAGCAGTTTCTTGATGCGGGCGAATGTCCAGGGGGCCCACTTCGTCGTTGCCGCCATCCACCTGCTCAGGTATGCTTTGAACGACTGCTGGTCCACGTCGCAGAGGTTGACGGGCTCGCATGCAATCTCGATCATGATCTTGTCGTTGATGTCGTTTCCAAAGAAGAAAACCAGCTCCGTACTATTCAAGAGCCCATCAACTCGTTCGTGCCACAGATCAACCTCGTCCGCCTGGTTTGCCTCGTTTGAGTACTCTACCATAGCGGCGGCCCCGAGCAGGAAAGCGCCGACGTTGTAGGAGAACTCGTACGGCGTTATGTCGGTACAGTTATGTTCTATCGTGGCGCCGTCGTAGA
The DNA here is from genome assembly GCA_022385595.1 of Xylaria palmicola. Classification (NCBI taxonomy): domain Eukaryota; kingdom Fungi; phylum Ascomycota; class Sordariomycetes; order Xylariales; family Xylariaceae; genus Xylaria; species Xylaria palmicola. Next base: position 156,442 of record MU281389.1, on the reverse strand, counting down.
CCCTGTACCCGTCGTCGATAAACTTGACGTCGACCATCCAGTCCCAAACCGTGACGGCCCAGTCCGCATACGTACTGTTTCCGGTGTAGAGAGCAAGCCGTGCAGCGAGGTTGAAGAAACATGCCTGCGATATAGAGTTCTTATAATCGAAGCCGTTATTCCACGTGAATATTTGCCAGCGCAAGCCGCCGTTGCAGTATTGCGTTTCCCATCGCGCAGCCTGTGTATCAAAAACCGCTTGCGCCAGGGCTAGCCACTGCGGCTGGTCGTGTGGGGGATTCTGGAAGTTGTACTCGGCTGCGGACATTGCAGCCATGCCCCAAAACCCCTGATCATCATTGCCCTCGTTCAGGGTCTGGTTTGGCGGCATGAAATCGTTATAGGGCCCGACTTGGAATAGCATTCCGTCTTTAGTGATCTCGTTATACGTTTCATCGCCGGTGTAGTACCAGTAGTCGATCATGGCGCCCATCAAAGCACCACCTTCCCACCCTGACGGAGACTGTCAGCACTATCATAACGTCTTGAACACCACCATGCTTACCTACAGTAGTACGGCTGTGGAAGAATGCCAGGTATTTTACCTGATTCGTTACCATCGTACATTGACATGAGATCCGCCGCCAACTGTTTCGCTACGGTTTTTATTGAATCTGTAGAGAGTTATGTCATTAGACGCCACCTTATCAACCGACTCTCGGAGCGCATAATTACTAACCAGATGACTGAGGATCCAAATCATACGCGTAGGTTAAATCCCTGACAAGGAAAAGCGAGGCCGCTACAGCTGTAGCCTTGCGCCACAGGCGTGACATGGTTCACAGCCAAAAGTCGGTACGATAATGCCTCGGAATATGAGAACCTCGAATCTGTGAAGGAGGTTGACAAATCGACTCTTACGCGCGAACTACCTAAATTATGGCAAACCTTATCGCAAGCAGCGGACCTGAAATGAGGTTGGTCGATACTTCGGCCTACACGCACACTCTTTCCCTTTACGGTCTTCTAGGCCATGAGCGGGACGGTCCGATGTATTCTGGTTGCTTGGTTCAAGCAAGACTCGTGGTTATTGAAGGTAGGCACCACTAACCTTGCAGGCTGCACATAGCAACAGCAGGTCCTGGGGTCATACTTTTTGCAAATAGGAATGAGAAGACAGCAAGAATGGTGGTTTGGGTCAGGCGAATAAATCGCCAGGAAGTCCGCTGATGGTAGATTGAGACTGATATGCTTGTCTCGAGATGACTCTGCTCCGACTACCTTCCACTTATTCCACCAACACGAGAATAAGCTTCACATGCAGATCGATTGCACCCCTCATCTGGACAACCTCTCAGAGAGCAGGGCAGAGGCTAGCTCGGGTTGGAGACATTGGCGAACAAGTAATGCTCAAGTCGAGCCGCACGCAGATGGTCAAGCAGCATTACGTACAATGTAGCAGTCGTTGCGACGGTGGATTGGAGATTCGACATGCCCCGAGGTTGGGCGTAATAGACTCAGGTTGCACATCTCGGCGGGGGCTGCTACAGTGTCTATCTCACCCCCTCATGAAGATTTCGCCAATTTCGGCCGCACAAGACTTCGGCTACGGGGCGAATGTAAATCTAGGGTGTGGCAGAATCCGACGATGACCGGGATACCTTGCATTACGCCTCCGGTGAAGGGATGCTGGATGGCGGTATAAGTAACCACGGAAGTTGTGTTATGGCCATCTCCGACCCGAGAAGCTTGTCGGGCCGCCGTCGTCTGAAGGCGCCCAAGCAGTGAGACTGTGCTATGGATGAGGCTCAGATTCAAGCGTGATCACCCATATGGGTCGTTTTGGGAGTCTGTCTGGACGCAAGGCCTTATAGGGATTGAGGGTGGCATTGATATAGATGGACCAATCGGTAAGTAAACCTGGAGTTATATTGCATTCGTCTTTCTCCCCCTGGTTCTCCAATACGCCTGCGACGATGAAACTATGTTTGCTACACGGACGGGGGGCTAAATGGATGGCACCTCACCAGACAAGGATCGGTCGCCAGGAACGGGTTCCATTTCGGAGGCGAGTCCCTGCATCGTTAATCATGTCCGGCGTCACACATGGACTCGAGAGACATGGCCGATTTGCCCAAACATTGTGTCGATTATAACAATACTGGCAGAGATGCATGTCGATGTCGGACTTGGCTTCTAAAGGGGCCCGCTGGTCCGGTTTCCGTTTGGGGTAGTTTAGTGGTTTTCAGCAATTGACACTTGTGGGCGTCGGCGACACGGAAGTATAGCTCATCCGTTGTCTACTCCGTGTAGGCCGAGGAGTAGGAACAATGTGTAGAAAAGCAGGCTAACTGGCGACATGCCCAGGCAGCAGGATTAACAGAAGCATGAGTGCTTGCGCGGAAGGGTTCAACTATCCGTACAGGCTGTGGCTAGTGTTAAACCCGAATACAAATGGAATGGAACGGCCGGCAGCTTCACGTACCTACAGGTAGTACAAGTAGCACAGCCTCACTAGCCGCGTCAGGTGGCGGCGCTGGAATGGGCAGCGTTCTACCTACTAAGGGACAGGTCTTGGATACCTACCTGGCTGGAGGTGGTCACCCAGAATCCCCCCCAATAGTATGTATACCTACATGAATGCCCAGGGGAGTAATTCACCAAGACGCAACCGTGGAAAACAACCCCTATTGCAGAAATTTGAGAAATTTGGCCTTCGCCGTAATATTGAACTCTACTATTATAATTTAGGTATACAAGCTGGCCGAAACAAGCTCTCCCATCACAAGGGACCTGCCCGCTGGCGTGGTGTGGTAGGTACCCAGTACAGGTACTTTCGGGCTGCGTGGAGCCCGTCCCAGCCCCTGTCCGGGCGTCTCAGAATGGCAACGCCTTCTTTTAGCCAAACCTGTCCCAGCAGGGGAGTCTAGGAGTCTAGGTAGGCGGTTGCTGGGAAAGTTGTTCTGCCAACCCCAACCGACCAGCTCCTCCGGCCAATCTACCTCATCACAACTACCGTTTCAAGCCTACCTGCCACCTCTAGCCGCCGCCGCCGCCAGGCAGTACGCATTCCGCATTTCAACCATCTCCTACTGTTCCAACTCGCCCTTTTCATCATCGCGACCATCCGGACTCTCTGCGCTGATTAAGTGCCACCTATCTACGCCATCCAAACACGTCGCTGCTGAGCCGAGACTCGTGCAGTCCCTGTAGTCATCATGTCCGGACAAGATGCTCCCTACGACCCCTACATCCCAAGCGGCCAGGCCGGCGCGCCCCAGCAGCAGCAAGGCGGTAATACTAGGACCCAAGCGCTGCAAGCTGTAAGTTGCTTTCTCTGTTCGATGAGCCAACTCGTTCCTGTGCTGCCTGGATCCCGATGATGCGACAAGCGACCGACCCGAGCAAGCATGGCCGAAAAGACCGAGGAACCAGAGGCGCCACTAGGTCCATCGCCAGCTTCTAACTCTCGCCCTACCTGCTACTGTTTCGGCCTCGATTCAACACTCCCATAACACGAGGAGTGATGTCGAGCTGTGAATAAGCCGGCAAAAAACTCCACCTCAACGTGATCTCTTGACTCGTTTGCACCTCGGTCGTTTATACGCGAATACCAATGCCCTGTGATCCCGGGCTTCAGTAACTGCTTTGATTATTGTTGATCGTCCCCCGTCAAGGATATTCGTATCAAAGCAGCGCAGGGGCGAAGAGATTGAGCATAAAACACAGTATGACAAGGACTGACTTTTTTTCCGTAGCAAATCGATGACACGGTCGGTGTGATGCGAGAAAACATCAACAAGGTCTCCCAGCGTGGTGAGCGTCTCGATGCACTCCAAGACAAGACCGACAACTTGGCCGTATCTGCCCAGGGCTTCCGTCGAGGTGCCAACCGAGTACGCAAGCAGATGTGGTGGAAGGATATGAAGATGAGGATGTGCATAATCGCAGGCATCATTATCCTCCTCGTTATTATCATTGTTCCCTCGGGTACGATATCATACTGCCATGTCCCCTCCCTACGATGCCTGTAGTTCTAACACGTGGAAACAGTTGTCTTGAGTAAATAAGATGGATGCTGCAGAGTCGTCATACGACTTGGGTATGATGCCCAGAGAAGCTGGGCTTGCTGGATTGTTTTGATTGTTATGATGATGAATTGAATCTGATAGGCTACGACCAGCCATCGGCCAGAAATCAGAACGCAGAGGAGTTTTGTCTTTGGTTTTTTTACCCGGTTCTTCGGCCTTCGTGGAGCGGGAGGCCTCTATTGCTATGGCCGATTACCGACGAAGGCTATAGAGAATCAACTTGTATGTACGACGGCGTGGCGTTTTCCCCAACCATTAATCGAGATACCTGACGACATTGAACACTATTCGATACCTCTACTACCTGTGTGAAAATAGCGCACACTATCAGTCTCGTGTGTCTTGCCTGCCTCGCCGATGTTTTCATGGTTCTCGCCCATACATGTATACTAGGTAGGAGGACCGCGGGCTAGAGCCAGCTCGAGTAATTTAAAGAGCCTAAGGGAATTGGTCTTGGGCCTGCTTTTACAAACGTTTCTGCCGTCTGCTCGGGGTGAAACATACCTCTTATTGTACACCTGAACTTGTAGCTGTGTTTACTTTAGCGCACCGATCAATATCCTTGACGATGGGGTACTCTTCTTTGGCTTGTCACTAATGCTAGACGCTCCGCAAGAGCCAAGGCGATGGCTAGGAATGACAGAGAGAAAATGAAATTTTGCTCCTGTTACATGGGACTGTCTGCGGATTTCAGACCGCTACTTGACGCCCTCCACATTCACACGGATACACTCGAAGGTTGGCTTGTCGTCTAGGACACAAAATTGGGTGCTAAGCTGAGCCATTTGGTTGACAAACCTTTGCATTACCATGCAAGCGATACATTGCGACACTTTGGCTTTAATCTCTGCCAGTATTACGAACTTGGAGCGTCACCATCCCCCGGCTCTTGCTACACCAAATGTCAGGAACTTGGAGTTGGGCGACTCATACCCAATGTGGAAAAGTGCTTGCCCCTTGGCAAATACTTACTTACAGGTACCGAGGTGCATTCTATTGCATAAACGCAGCGCTATGACTAAGTACCCAGTGTACCTAGGAGTAGCAGGAACTGAGCAACGGGTCTCTTGCCCAGATCGAGGCGGACCATGCACTGTGTCTCACGGCGAGCGCGATGGAGGCTGGTACAGTGTGCTTATCTCTCTGGCAACTGTACTAGTACTGGAAGGCTTGTCCTTGTACGGAGTAGTGGCACGATGTACTTGCGGTATCCCTGCACATCTAGCCCTGAACGTGCCGGTTAGCTTCGCCTGGCATGCCCGCAGGCTGCGTAGCGTGGTGATGCCCACTGCGATATTCGGCGCAATTTTTGACTGTCCAGCACTGCGACTTCATTCTGAGAAGACATCCTCACTGCCACCGCGCACCAATTGGCTCGCATTCCGTGTAAACTGCCATGTGAACAGAGTCGACGGGATCCCTATTAATTATCGCAGGTAATCTACACTTACCTTCCCCATTGGTGTCCGCTCCCGCTCGCTCGCCCTTGGAGTACATAGCAGGTCGCTAGGAACCCCTCCTCCATCGCCTCCGTCTCCATCCGCGGCTTCACGGAAATTCGACGAGTCCCAACCCACGAGCCCGACGCCATCGGACCCCTCCGAATCACAGGCTTGCTCCACAGCCTTCTCTGTCTATAGATAAAGCAGGAACACGCCCGCCCAGGCCCAGCACACCTCTCATCTGCCTGTCCACCCGCCGCCTGTTCCAGTCGTCGCCCGTTGTCCACCCCCTGTCGCGATGATCTGTGTGCGAGCTGCCCGCGCGGCCGTCCGGGCCGGCGCTCGTCGCGTTACGCCTCGACTGGCCCAATCGACCCGCCCTGTAGCAGCTGTTGCTTTCCGGGCTGCTTATTCGACCCGATCGAACCCCAGCGACTCGGCTACACGCGCTGCCGTTATCCAGGTATTGAACAATGTCGGCTCCAAACGAGAGGTTCAGCAATATCTGTCCCACTTTTCGTCCGTCTCGTCACAGCAGTTCGCCGTCATCAAGGTTGGGGGCGCCATTTTGACCGACTACCTGGATGAGCTATGCTCATCACTCTCATTTCTGTACCACGTTGGATTGTTCCCCATCATCGTCCACGGTGCCGGCCCTCAGCTCAACAAACTGCTTGAAGACGCCGGAGTCGAGCCCGAATTCGAGGAAGGCATCCGTATAACAGACGGAAAGACACTAGGAATCGCCAGACGACTGTTCCTAGCCGAAAACCTCAAGCTCGTCCAGCGACTGGAACAGATGGGCGTCCGGGCGCGACCCATCACATCGAGCGTTTTCACCGCCGACTACTTGAATAAGGACAAGTGGAAGTTTGTTGGCAAGATTACAGACGTGAATGAGGAGCCGATCCAGACTGCCATTCAAAACGGCTACCTACCCATCCTTACATCTATGGCTGAGACTACCGAAGGGCAGGTCCTGAACGTCAACGCCGACGTAGCAGCCGGAGAGCTTGCCCGTAAGCTTGAGCCGCTGAAGGTCGTCTATCTTAGCGAGAAGGGTGGCCTATTTGACGGAGAGGCGCAGAAGATATCCGCCATCAATCTAGATGAGGAGTTTGGGCATCTCATGTCCCAACCCTGGTGCAGATTCGGTACTCGCCTTAAGATTAAGGAGATTAAAGAATTACTGGATAACCTGCCCCGGTCGTCTAGCGTTGCCATTATACATCCTGCCGACCTGCAGAAGGAACTGTTTACAGATTCTGGAGCCGGCACCCTGATTCGTAGAGGAGACAAGCTCATGACTGCCTCTAACGTCTCCGATTTCGCGGACATTAGCAAGCTAAAGGAAGTCCTTGTTCGGGATCGTGAAGTGCTAGATGCCAGATCTACCGTCGATCGATATCTCGATTTCTTGAAGGAGCGGAAATTCAAGGCTTTCTTCGACGAGCCCATGAAAGCCCTCGCGGTCGTTCTCGATTCATCGGTAAATGAACAGCATGCTACTCTGGCGACGCTCACCATCACTAAGTCTGGCTGGTTGACCAACGTGGCTGATAACATCTTTGCTGCAATCCAGAAGGAGTATCCCAGCTTGGTGTGGACCGTCAAGGCGGATGATGAGAACCTCACATGGTTCTTCGACAAGGCAGATGGCAGTCTTGTCAGGGGCAACGATGTCATGTTCTGGTATGGTATTGAGCCGGGTGAGGAGCTCAACAAGCTCATGACGGAATTCACGCTGCATGGTAGGGCCATGCTCGGTGATTCCAATCTCGAGTCACGGCTGCACAAGGCGGCCCAGGTGGCTTCGCAAAATCTCAAGGCCCACTTTGCCTCCAGCTCAGCAGCCAACCAAGCTCGAGGTTTCTCAAGCCTGGCCCGCCGTCCCTTGATGGGCGCTGTTCCTACCAGGGCTTTCTCTAGCTAAGAGATATGTAAGAACGAGCAAATCCTAGTCCCCGTAGCTATGCTAACCTTGAGTTCAGGAATATATGGGAACTGGTTATGGCGAGTTTGACGGTATCTCATTACCGGGGCTATATACCTCGGTTCTCTTGGGTTTGTTTCTCCTGATGTTTCCCGGATGAGGAGTTTAGGTAGTCTTATGGAAGAAAAGATTTGATGATTACGGCGATTGTTGTCTTTTTTGTGCTTTCGTTGTCTTATTCGAGTATCCATCAACATTTGTATATACCTTCGAAGGGCTTTATGCGGCCTCTTAGAGTGCATGATATCAAGGGAAAAACACCATTACAAGATACTATGACATTGTGATAGGAAATTGTTAGTAATAGTAGTTGGCTCTCGAGTTAGCCTGACTTGATGGGTCACAGCCTATCTTAGCTAAGGACAGGTACCATCTATATTTTCCCCGACACAGAACACGAATACGTAGGAGTAGGTAGAGCCATGACTCCTTCAATGGCTTTTGCATAAGACTACTAGGCTAAAGTTCTAACTTAGGCCGAGAATGGGTGGGACAACGGACCTCGACTCATACCTCCTTCGTGCAAGGTATCATTTAGTACCGCCTGTGTGATCCGATAACGGATGGCGGGGCAGACGGAAAGAAACGGCGGGGTGCTTTTCCTGATGGGAAGCTGTCAGAAAAGTCGTTACAGCAACGCCATCGACATTCAAACTCAACCAAGGTCGAGTTGATTCAAAACAGTCCGAGTGTAATTTCTCTAGGTCAGGCTCCTCGTATCTGCCCTTTTTGGCCGCGCCAACCCTTTTGACTCTCCCGCCTCGACATAAGCCAACGGCCATAGCCATCATGGCCCCCGAATTTCCTACCAAGAGGTGTGGTACGATGCCCCCCCCACCCGGTCTTCCTCCCGGGCGGTAGTCCGCCCGTCTCTGCGTCACACGGTATTTATTGACCGCGCTCGTGTTGTTGTTCAGGTGTTCTCGGCGCCACGGGCTCGGTGGGCCAGCGCTTCATTCTATTGCTGTCGCAGCACCCTCACTTCGTCCTCCACGCCGTCGGCGCGTCGTCTAGGTCCGCGGGCAAGAAGTACAAGGATGCCGTGCGGTGGAAGCAGGCGTCCCCCATGGGGGCCGTCGGCGAGCTCGTCGTGCGCGAGTGCAAGGCCAGCGAATTCGCGGACTGCGATGTCGTCTTCAGCGGGCTAGACTCGGACGTGGCTGGCGAGATTGGTAGGTCTCGGTCCTTCCCCCTAACACGTTGTTTCGCGCCCCAAGACGACGTGATTTGAAAAGGCGAGACTGACCGTGGGATGGCACCAAAGAGATGGAGTTCCTCAAGGCGAACCTAGCCGTCTTCTCAAACGCGAAGAACTACCGCCGCGACCCCCTCGTCCCCCTCGTTGTACCGACCGTGAACCTCCCCCATCTCGACCTCATCCCCCACCAGCGGCGGCACCACAACCTCGAGAAGGGCTTCCTGGTCTGCAACTCGAACTGCGCCGTCATCGGCCTCGTCATCCCCTTCGCCGCGCTGCAGGCGCGCTTCGGCCCCGTCGACGCCGTCAGCGTGGTCACCATGCAGGCGGTGTCGGGCGCGGGCTACCCCGGCGTGAGCAGCATGGACGTGCTGGACAACGTGGTGCCCTTCATCAGCGGCGAGGAGGACAAGCTGGAGACGGAGGCGCGCAAGATCCTGGGCGCCCTCAGTGGCGACGGCACGGCCTTCGTCGAGCAGGAGGCGCTCCGCGTCTCGGCCGCCTGCAACCGCGTCCCCGTCCTCGACGGCCACACCGCCTGCGTCTCCCTGCGCTTCGCGAACCGGCCCCCGCCTGCGATCGAGGACGTCCGGGCCGCCCTGCGCGAGTACGTCAGCGAGGCGGAGACGCTGGGGTGCCCCAGCGCGCCCCGGCCCAGCATCATGGTCTTCGACGAGCCGGACCGGCCGCAGCCCCGGCTCGACCGTGACCTGAGCCGCGGGTACACGGTCAGCGTCGGGCGTGTGAGGGAGGACGAGAGCGGGATCTTTGATCTCAAGTTCGTCGCTCTGAGCCACAACAGTGAGTTTCTCTCTTACGGGCGCGACCTAATCTTGGCGGTGCACGGCCACTAACATTTTTTTCTTCTCTCAGCCGTCATTGGAGCTGCTGGCTCGTCAATCCTGAATGCCGAAGCTGCTGTATTGAAAGGTTTTATTTAGATTCCCCCCCATGTTGCGTTCAAGGGCGCTCGGTATGTTGTGCCAAAGCTGGGGCTTAGGTTGAATGCCAATTATCTTTAAGTCGGTCTAGGATTTGAAAGGTAAAATGTCGGTGTGTATCTAACTAGCGTTGGGAGACATGGTGCGTCGAGTCCTGGAAAAATTTGGCCGGGAACGTAAAAAGTGTGTATACGTTTGATACGAGAAGTCCGCGGCCATTTATATAGGTTTTGCTGAGGAAGTAGAGATACATATCGGAGCCAACGTTCCAGTGTGTACTTCGTCATAGGTGATGGGGAGATAGTAGGTAGTTATACCCACAACCATGAACCTCTACTTACCATAGTACCACCCTCGTCAAACCACTATGCATAGCCGCCTGTATTCGCTCAGCAGAAATTCCGCCTCGTACTTGATGTCGCCCTTTCACAATCTCAAGCTCTGCAACATTAATTACGTACATGTGGTGCGTCAGGGAATGTCTAACAGGTTTGCCTTGCGCCATGGCTGCGGGTACTCGATCCTCATGACCATCGCGTCGCCCGGGCCGGTGCCGATAGTGCTGAAGGCGACTGACACCCAGGGATTCGGTTAGGCAAATCAGAGGAGGATCTCGGACCGGGGCGGGACAAGCGCAGAGTAAGGGGGGCGGAGGTTCAGAGAGCCAAGCTGTAAGAAAACGAAGCCAGGTTCTCTCTCATATGTATGGTATTGACCAACACGCCCATTCAAACATGGACGGCGGAGGAAGGGATCGAGGCAGGCAGAACATATTCATGAACCTACCTAGATAGACAATGACGAAACACCGCAAATGCTGCAAGGGAACTAACTGACTATCTATTTCCAGCCTGCTTGTAAATACAAGTTGTATTTGCCTAACCTTGATAGAGTTTGTCTCGCTGTCTCGTTGAGAACGGCCAGGCTAACTAACTGGGTGCGTCTCTCCCACGACGTGCTTGTGTCGTCGCACCACTCGACAATTAAAGGAATGTACACCGGCCCACCAAACCACTCGATTTTATTTTATGCTTGCTTAATTGGTAAAAAAGAAGAAGACTCGTGGCAGAACTGCTTACGAAGTAAGTAGGTACAAAAAAGGGTCTGGCCGGGGATTGAACCCGGGACCTCTCGCAATTTCAAGTATACCAATTGGTACATCTTAGCTAAGGGTGTACCCTAAGCGAGAATCATACCACTAGACCACCAGACCAATCATGCTAGGCTCGCTCCTATTGGATCGATCCCATGAGACATGTATGACTGGGAACACTTCCAGACCTATATAGCTGGAATAGATACTTCTATAAGTGCAAATTTGGTTCGATCCGAAAGGGGCATCAACGGACAACAGAAGGCCATCGCTCAATCATTTGATTTGCCGGAAAAGCAGGCAGGCCAATAGACTCTACCCAATCCACATCAATACAACCGCGTCGTAAGTAAACAACAACAATGGACCGCCAAGTCAGTGCCGCCCACGTGTTGGGCCAGATCCATTGGCGGCGCCCTCTTCAGGCTCGGCACCAGATGGCCGTGTCGTTCCCGACCCGACGTTGAAGCCCAGATCAGTGCCCGGATGCAGGTAATACCTAACTCCGCATACGGCCATCAGGCGTCGAGGGCGAGGGCGCCGTACACACGACATCCCGCATTGCATGCCCCGGTGCCGTCGCCCGCGCTGCCCAGCACCTCGCCATTCGCGCGTCGTGCCCAGTCATGACCACCGTGCGGACTGGGCTGAAACCGCGGTGCGCGAGGCGACGTGTTTCCGTCGCGTGAATCAGAGCCAGGCCACGGCGTGTCCGATTCGGCCTCGGGGACACGGCGAATCACTACCCACCACGTGCGTCGGATGGGCGAGTCAGGAGAGCCGCGGGATGCAGGGCCAAGTCGGGCTCCCATTCGACTCGGCCGCGTCGTGTTATGCCAGCGAGTGTTTATGTTATAGCCCAGTGGTCGGCGACGATCGGCCGTCGATACCTAGATTGTCGGACTATATGTGCATTCCGACCTATCCATACAATCGCTCTCGGAGGGAGCTTTTGCTACGACGCAGAAGCAGGCTGCCTATATTTGCGGAACGTGCAAGGCGGAAGGCAATGAATGGACCGGCTTATGCAATGACGCAGACGGACCATGCCGACAATGAGATATATCTGTCTTGTGCTATATCGTCTCCTGCCACTCCTCCGTTTGTTCATCGTAGACGGGTAGCTCGAGAAAGCTGCCTACCTCCTCCAAAGACCCATGAGATCCGCAGTCATGTCCCATAAACAATTAAAACCTGGCAGGCAGCACCATCAACGTCGTCGTCCCCACGGGTCCAGGTCCGCAGCATCATCATCTCTCAGTCACCGAGGACGCAGTCGAAGCCGGCCATCCAGAAGGGCCAGAAGTAGTTCTGCTCATCTCCTTGCCCACAGTATCCCGTCGTCTCGGTTCTCTTCCCGCTCGCGTTCGCGCCCACCACAATCCCCGCCACAGGTACAGACCAGAGACATCCCCATCTACATCCCGTCGGATGAACATCATGAGCACACAATACCCCAAATAATCGCCGAGGCACTGCGGCAGCAGGAACAAGAGCACAATGAAGCCCTCGCCACTGCCAATCTTGGACATCGACCGCCCACTCCTCCACCGGACCCTGACGTGCTGGGGAATGTGATGTCCGTAGCCCCTGGACTAAAGCGTCGACCTTCCTCATCACCGGCGGCCGCAAAGGCCAGGCGGCAGCGGCGGCGGCGTCCGAAGGCACGACAACAGAGCATACCATCAGAGCAGGACGAGCCCATCGTGCCACCCCGGCCGGAACCGACTCGGCCTCACCCAGCACGTGCCGCATCACCCCCGTCCTTCTTCGGCATCATCCGCGCGAGAGCGGAGAAGCAGAAACGCGATGAGGCCAAGAGGAAGAAAGAGGAGGAACGAAAGCGGAAGAGGAAACAGACAGAAGCTACCAGGAAAAGGCAGGATGAAGCTGTCAGGGAGGATAGGCACGATGACTACCAGCCGGAATTCGAAGAACTGTCGCGACCGTCCTTGAAGCGTGCGACCTCAGCACCGCCATTAAGCCAGACACCCGTCCAGGAAGGGCAGCCTTGCGATCAGGCGGCGGACCAAGCTCGCACGGCGAGTCGGCGCAGACACCATCGCCACAAAAACGGGAAGCAGCGTCACAAGAAACACCACCGTCGCCCAAGCGAACAGCACCATCGACGCCAAAAGCGGCGTTCGAGGTATGCCATGCGCGACTTCTTCGCGTCGCTGCGCAGGAAACTGGGCAACCTGCTGAGGTTCACTCTGCCCGCGGTGAACCCCCCCGCGCAGCGGGCGCCCGCACGCGCCTACGTCGAGTATTCGACTTCCCCGAGCGAGGCCCTCGGCGCCCAGCACTACGGCGGCGCCCAATATTACGGCAGCGCCCAACACTACGGCAGCGCCCAGCATTACGGGGGCGCCCAGTACTACGGGGGCGAGGGCACGGGCGGCAGCGAGCTCCCCGCGCCGCACCAGCGGCGGAGCGGGATCCAGGCCGAGCGCAGGCGGACGCCGACGACACCGCTGCCGTACTTTATGCACGGCGGCAGGTCGCCGGCGGATTCGTGGCACTCCCGGCTGTCGCGCCCCATGAGCGCGAGGCGGTTCACCGCGACCGTAGAGTCGGCCGACGGCTCGGGCGGGGCGAGCCCGCTGCGGCCCGCGCAGGGGTTCTTCCCCGGTGCCGGCGGCGCTGCCCGGGCGGCCGTCGGGGGGATGGGCCCCCAGCGGTTCTCGCAGCACAGCTCGGGCTCGACCATCTCCATCATCGCCCGCCGGTTCATGGGGCCGTTCCTCTCGGAGCCGAGCGAGGCCGGCGCCACGGACGGCGGCGCTGCCGGGCAGCAGTGGCGGATCAGCTGGCGGAGCCACAAGCTGCTGACGGCCGGCTCGAGGCCCGCGACGCCCCCGTCGTCGCGCAACCCGAGCCCGGAAGGCCGTGAGGGCTGTCGGGGCCGCAGCGCGAGCCACGAGCCGCAGCAGGGGGTCCCGGGGGCCTACCGGTCGTCGTCCTCGAGCTCTAGCCTGGGCCTTCGCGGCCTATACCCAACGGCGGCGGCGTCGCCGGAGCCGGACCGCAGGAGCCTGTCGGCCTCGCCGCCGCAGTACCGCGTGGCAAGCCCGGAGTACGGGCTCGCCGACCTATTCGCGACGCCGTCGAGGGTGGCCAGCCCCGTGCCGGGCTCCTCGCCCGCACGCATGTCCGCTGCCGGCGATTACGGCCTGCAGCGGCTGTTCGCCTCGCCGCCGCCGTCCGGCTCGGTGTCGAATTTCGGCCTCTGGCGGCTCTTCGGTGACGGAGTGTGAGTAAACATGTTTTATAATAGGGAACTTCAGTACAATAGAGTGAGCGATGCAAAGGGATAAGCGTAATGGGGGCCGGGGGGCACACCGATGTAAATCCAAGGAGCAAACGATGATTGTATATGAGCTAGCAAAGACTGAGACGTTTCTTTCGTCCTCGGGCTATCAAAACAAAAAAAAAAAAAATATAACCTCCCTATCCCCGGAGATGTATTCTTAACACCGTTGAATGCAAACCGAACACGATATTTATCCCCGGATCTAACGCCGTCGTAAATGCTCGACCCGCCGCTACGGAATGAAGAAAGCAGAATGAGTAAGAGGGTGAAAAAAAGAGGGTGAGTAACGCGAATAGACGTGATAATGACTTTGATGATCCCTCTGACAATGTTCTGCTGCTTTTTACGTGCCTTTCAACCGACCAAATTCTGGCCCGGGAGACAGACGGTCTTCTGTATCGACGACTTTTCCGCGATCCCATTCCCGCACACCGCCAGCTTTGTTCCATTGTACGTCCGACTCGTCCTTGGCATCCCCCTTCTCCCACTTCTTGATCTGCTCCTCAGTGAATCCCGCCGTGCGCAATCGCTCCGCTCCCTGCTGTTTCCATTTCTGTCGATCTCGGAACGCCTCCACCGCATTATCCCAGTCGTCGCGCCCGGCCTCATCGGGGTCGGGGGTCACGTCGATTGTGGGGTCGTAGTCGGCGGCGAAGCGACTGTCGATGCCGGACATGGCGGCGTTATGACCGCGTCCTCGGCGACGAACAGTGGATTTAGAAGGGGGTGCCGGGCCAATTATGTCGTTGAGTGGGTCGGAGTCGGACTCGTCCTCTTTGCCTGAGCGCGGGGATTCGCGCGTCTCCTCTGTGGCAGTACGATGACGGTGTCTACGGCCGTCATCCTCTCCTCGGGGAGACCGAGCCTCACGTCTGCGATGCCGATCTTCCCGCCCTTCACGGGAGCTAGACAGGCGATCGCGACGTCTTTCGTCGCGTCGATGAGAATAACGGCGGCTGTTGCGAGATTCAGAGTGCTCATCAACCCTCTTCCTTTTAATCCTTGGCGTGTCGTCGTCATCTCGGCGACTCGCCTCCCGCGGTTGACTCTTTCGGTCATGGTCGTTTCTGGAACTCGACCCATCGCGGTCTGATACGCTGCCAGCTAACTTGTCGTCGCTCTCTGCCTGCCTACGTCTCTTGGATGGCCCGCCGAGGATAGCAGCAATGTCGCCGAGCATGCGCTTCCGAGTATCGCCCGGACCGGGTTTGGACCGTCGCTCTCTGCGCGTTTCCTCTTCTCGTTTCCGGCGATCAGCTTCTTCTAGGTCGCGCAGTCTTGCTCGAGATTCGGCATTTTCTTTGGCGAGAAGTGCCCGATTGTGGCTGTTGGTATCCCGAATGATATTGTTGAGGAATCGCGTGTTCGGTTTGGGCTGGTTTGCCGGGCGTCTGTAGGCGGCCATTAGAGATGCGCCGCCGCGGAGACGAGAAATGCGGTCTGTCCGCAATGCCAACGTGACGGCTTACTTGTCTGATTTGAAAGCGTCCAGCCCCATGGCCGAGTACCTCAGGGAGCAGTCGTTCGCCTCCTTGGCTAGTAGGTCGGCAACATAGTCGTCAGTTAGGATTTCGTGAGACGGCGGCATGGCGATACTTTGCAAAGAGGCCGATTAGATAGAGAAGAGGATGGCAGAGGGAGGTGAACTCCCACATGTCATGGACAGTAATATATGTACCGTGGTTGAAGCGGTACCAGCGCATGGAGTTGCGTCAGCGGGGCACTGTACATAGTACATCAAAGATGGGCGCTGGAGATGAATCAGAGTGGGTTGCGACCGATCGGCGATTCTGCAGCGCCTCACCGCTCTGATAACTGGACCCTTCCTGCAGTCTATCGGAACAAGCCTTTCCTCTTTAGGATAGATGTAAACATGGCCCGGCAGTGCGTGCTGGGCACCCTGATCATTGATGTATAGCCTACCGGCCCTGTCATGCTTAGACATCTGCTCAACAGCCCTTGAATTATCTCAACTCAGATTAGGTACTGCAAACCAAAGAGGGACGTGCATTGTACCACCATCTTCATACCAGTCATCTGCTCAACGGGGGCTCTCTTTATCCCCAAAGTCCGGCCAGTGAAAACAAACAAACAAACCATGGCAACACGCACGCCGGAGGAGATCTTGGCAGAGCTTCAGGCTTTGGTCGCAAACCAAGAAATCACCATCTTGAAGCTGAGTGAGCCCATCTCTGCTGAAGTCGCGCAGCTGCAGAAGCAACCCCAACGGACCTCGGACATCTCCAACTCTTCCCTCGACGCGACCACTCCCGCGTCGTTGGAAGCCGATCTGACACACTACCGGGAGCTCTTCGCCAAGTTACGCTTCAGCTACGTGGAGCAGGTCACCAAGGAGAAGTTCATCCGTGCGATTGTTGGCGACCCGCCATTGATCGTGAGCCCTCAGGAGAATGTCGACCTGGAGAAGCAGAACCTGGAGGCAAAAGCCTCACTCAAGGCTCTCAAGACCGAGGTCACCGACACGGTCACGGCGCTCGAGAAGAAGGCCAGGGAGCTGAGCAAAAAGTATGAAACGGTCAAGACCGAGACCGCTAAATTAGAGGAGCTGCCGGCCAAGCTTGCCGAGCTTGAGAGTGCGGTCGCACAGCTTAGGGCGTCACAGGCGGCGGGGCTGGATGCGAACCCCGAGTTGAACCTACCACTGGCGAAGACGCTAGAGCTGGTAGAGGTCAAGAAGCGCCAACGGGATGAGCTGGCTCGTCAGCTGGAGCAATTGCAGAACCAAGTCCCACGCAAGAGGAAGGAACTGGAGCGGCTCGACGCCGAGCTACAGCCCCTAGAGGCGAAGCGGCAGAATAGCATGACTGCGGCAAAGGAAGCGAGGAGGCGGAAGGAAGCTGCGCTTGGCGGTGTCGAAGATGACTTGGAAGAGAGGGGGCGGTGGTACCGGGCTGCCGAGATGGTGCTCAGGCAGATGCTCGAGATTGGCGGTTGATTATGGCTGTCATACCTTTCAATTTCGGATGCCTATCGCTCACATCTACGGTCCCACAACTCTAAGCGACCGAAATTTCATGGTGTACGATGCCGTGTTCCGTCGGCTGGGGAACCTGAAGTGTCCACGAGGTGCCTAAGAATCATTCAAACCTCTCATACTGAATACCTCAGGGACGTGCCTAACAAAGACTAGAAGTTCCCCTGTTTGAATCTACAGAGTCACTGTGCTTGTTATGACATCCTCGCATGGCTCACAGTAACCCAGCGACAGATATAATAAAACCAGTAGCCAGCAATAATATATGCATTTAAGCTTAATTAGACGCCATGTCGGCATCCGAGACGTCTTCTGACATTATCCGCTACAATGACGATAAGTGTCTCATCATTATCAAGCACAGTTCAACGCGCCTGGAGACTACTTAGTTTAAACTAGTAGACTTCATCCCACTCATATTATTTACTAGATCGAAAATAAAAATATGCATAAATAAATAAATACTACCCATCGTGTAGTAGTAATGACAATCGATCGCTGAGTT
This sequence comes from Xylaria palmicola, assembly GCA_022385595.1. Lineage (NCBI taxonomy): Eukaryota > Fungi > Ascomycota > Sordariomycetes > Xylariales > Xylariaceae > Xylaria > Xylaria palmicola. The sequence goes on along the minus strand of MU281389.1, from coordinate 138,892 downwards.
AATCTATAAGAAATGGCCGGTGTAGGACTAACCTGGACATGTGACATGTGCCATTGCCCGACATTATGTTGCGTCAGGTGAGCAACCAACTATTCTTTAGCCCACGGCTAGATGCGTCAGAGCTAGCCTGACATCTCGCACCATTTCACCGTCTCCCAGCATACATACCAATAGGCTCCTGGTTCATATCCGGTCAACTAACATATTAAAATGTCACTAGGCGAACCTGATCTTACCCTTACTTCCTTTATTATTCCTCCCCTCTGTATCACAAATATTCGGGACGTGAACTATACAAGCCGGTCACTCCTCGCAGATTCCCGCCATCATATGTTATTTATTCCCACTCTGTTTCAAAAATCAACGGCTAGCTTGAGTGGCCAGTATGCTTTCTTGCGACGATATTACAATTATCGTCCAAGATGATGCTGACCTGGCGTTCTCACAATGCGAAACGGCCGGTTATATCCACATCAGCAATGCCACGGGCACACTTAGTTTGTTCAACGTTTCGAGGGCCTCTACAATCGAAGTTCGAGATAGCCCTCAGCTCAATGTTTTAGATTTCCCCGATCTAATTTTCATGGGAAACCTGACAATCAGCCAAGCGACTAGCCTAACCAGAGTCTCTCTCCCCGAATTCGGTACTGAGAGTGCTTTGACCATCACCGGCGCTCCCGCTTTGCAGACTTTAAATATGAAGAACTTATCTCAATTACGGTCCTTGACATTACTAGATGTCGGTGACTCTTTGTCCCCAATCGTATCCTTTGCCCCGGAACACATTTCTTATACAGATCTCATAGAAACCGACAGATGTCTCACTCTTCAAGGTCTACTGAATGCGGGGTATTTGAATATTTCTGCTGTATATCATTGCCTCTATGACCTGTGGAATTTGATGACAGTCTACGATTTTACATTAACAAATGCTGCTGGCGTTGCCACTGTTGACCCTCCTGATCCTGAATTGGTGCTCCCAGGTCTCCATATCAAGCAGAACATGTTCCTTGAATCATCAGGATATGGTTTATTATCTTCCTCTGAGATCTCTGAGATCTCTGTGCGCCGAATCGAGTTCATCGATCAAAGTTTAAATATTTCTTCCAACAAATATGTTCATATCGCCTATGACCGTTTGACTCGAGTTGGCAACATCCTTTCTATTCGCAACAACACGAGTTGCACGTTCAACTTCGAAAATCTCTCTGAGATCGGAACATTATCATTCACAGATAATGTCAACACAACGCTCCCATCATTCACCAACCTAGAAAAAGCCGAAAACATTCATATTCAGGGGCTGATCGATCCGTAAGTTGATCTTCCATTGCCTCACAGGGGTTGTTCAACTCACATCAAATTTAGCCTCAGGCCTAATATTTTCCCTGGTCTAAGATTGGTTTCAGGCAACGTTACCGTCGACCCTTTGGACGTTAGCTTTGACTGCTCGAAGCTAATGTCTCAATGGAAAGATGACCACATCATCAAGAATCTGCAATGCTATGGGGCCAACAACGGGACAGAACTCCCCCCTTCGACGTCAAATAGTACGACCAATAGTACACCGAGCCAAAACCTGTCTGAGGGAGCTTGGGTTGGCATCGGGCTCGGCATCGGCGCCGTTTCCATCGGCATCCTGGGTGCCCTGATATGGCTCGCCATCCACTACAGGACCCGACTCAGGACACTGGAGTCAGCCGGAGCCCAAACGTCTGACGTAAGCACGTCACCCGAAAAAACCGAGCAGCCGGAAATATCCCAGGCGCAAGAAGTATGCGGAACAGGCGTTATAAGGGAGGATTCGGAGAACTGTATTGCCGAACTGCCTACTCAGCCAGTAGAGCTACCTACGAGACCCCATAGTCGGGCTGATACAGAAAGGACGTCTTCGTGAATCGACCGGGCCATCTATCGGCGAAACACGAAACCGGTAGTTCTATTTGCCAGATGCGCCAGTGAGCTACCAGCACAAGGCGCTTCCGGAAGTAACTGAGGGGGTCTACAGATAAGGGTGTCTTTTTCTTCTGGAGCAAGAGGTGCCATAACGACTCTGGACTCGCAGGCTAGTACTTAGCACGACCATTCTCAATACCTCTCTACGTTGGGTCATGAGCTTCAATTCGTGTATTTCTGGTAGATAAAGCCGTTTGGGGAATAATGCAATTGCTTAGCATGTACTGGGCATTGATCGGCTGCAGGATGCAAGTCTTCTTCTTAATATAGGCGTTACTATCTTGGGCGATATCGATCGTGACTTAGGGTAAGCCTACTTGTACTACCTCTCTGCCCCCTTTCTTTTGGAAGGATCAGCCTTACACAAGGGGCTTATTTAAAAGAACGCCCCTTTTGTATCGTTACTCTTTCGGGTTTCTCACTGTTCCTTCATAGATCAACCCTTGCAACAGTAATAAGCATACTCGACTTGCTGATCATGGACGCAACACGAGCCTAATGAGCAGGTTAACAAAATGGCCGTCCTTGCAGCTATATTCCTCCTTGGGGTGGTGGCAGGCTTATATCCTCCTGCTACTCCTACCATGATGGGTGATGCAGTAAATCGCCAGCCTGAATCCATGAATACTTATCCGCTACGCTTTGACGATTTCCAAGGTTACGCTATTGAGCTCCCCGTAGGGGTTCCGCCACAGCGATTCAACTTCTCATTATCTAGCTCTTTTTTCGAGCGTTTGCACCTTCTAACGTTTCCGACTGTGCACTAAACTCTCAGGTCTGCCCGAATAAGACATGCAAGCCGCCCTGTCTCGTTATTACGAGCATGTTCATCTGAGCTGACAGGCCATGACGGCGTAGATCACGGGGAGCCATCGAGTACATTTTGGAATATTACGCAATCGTTCTCCGGAGGCTACATTCCAGGCCAACTCGCTAGCACATTTTCTGACTTCGTATTGTTGGAAGATCAGAGCACTGTTAATCTTTCTATGACAGAGTCTCTCCTGAGTGGCTTCGGGATTCTCGGTCTAGGTGTTCCTAACAGCAATTGGAATCAAATGATTCAAGAAGCTGGACAAAGTAGCTTCCTGCTACAGGTGGCTTTGAACGGCTTGATTGCCACCCCAGCTTATAGTATTTGCTTTTACGATATAACCGGTGCGCGACACTCGCGATATACTCCAACTGTATTGGCGTTAGCTGACCTACTGCTAAGATCAACCGGCCGGCGAGCTACTGCTCGGCGCAATTGATTCCTCGAGATATTATGAGCCCCTAACAGCGATCGACCTCTTTTTCGCAGAGTATTAGGGGGACCAAGTCACGGGCGGCTCTGACCTCAGTTCTTCCAACAACCACTATATCAGGCTCACATCCGTCTCTGCGTCGAGCCCCACGGGGACGGATGTTATCTACACATCCCGAGAAACTCTAGTTGCACTAATTTTGGATTGGTCCTATACATTTCTTCCTCCGGAGCTCGCAATTACAATGTGAGAGATCGCGGGCGCAACCTACCCACCAGACCACCATTCAGCATTAATCCCATGCAGATTGAAAGACAGTCTCGGCGACTTCACATTGAATTTTGGTGGTGAAGAGGGCGCGTATATCACTGCCCCTATGGGCCTGTTCGTAATTCCCCTAGAAGAACCAATAACGAAAGAGACTGGTGAGCAGCTATGCGGTTTTACCGTTGCGAACGCGACGGAGTCATCGTCGTTCTCGATTGGTGCCGTCTTCTGGCGAGCGGCCTACATAGTGGCCGACCCTTTCAATAACAAAATAGCGTTGGCACAAGCGAATTACGATGACGTTGCTGATGAGACAATAGTGGTCCCGTTCTCTGGTCTTTCGTCTGCCATCCCCTCCGCAGTCGACGCACCTAACCAAGAGAACCCAACGAGATGGTCGACTTTGCCGCAGTGGCAGACCGCAACAACTACTGTTCCTTCTGTTGGCACAGTGGCCTACGCAGCCGTGGCCGGCTTCAATTTGACAGGAAACAGGGCGGATAACACCTAGCATCAAAGCAATCGATCAGGACTAAACTTGAATGCAAAGATTGGGATCGGTTTGGGCGTTCCTTTTGGCGTCATCGCTTTAGCGGCTACGGCCTTTGGTATTTGGCGATTCAGGTATACGGGGCGGAAAAACGCCAGAGTCGTGGATCTTTCAAAGGAGACAGACAGTGCGGAGGGGCCCAGTCAAGCTGGAAATATAGAGATGTTGTATGACACCGAACTACCAGTGGAGGGGAGGGAAATCCCTGCGCAACTCTCACATGTATACCCACCAACAGCTGAGTTTGAGGACGAGCCTCCCGCCGTTGGCTAGGCCAGCAGAGCTTGGTGCTTGACAATGGCATCCTGAGGATAATGTATAATTATGTGGCCTCATAGTATGAGGTGTATCCTGGTTGATCATTAATGCAGCCAACAAGTAAGGAACGGTGCTCTTAGGATGGTTGTCCGTGGCTACCGATAAGGAGGGCAAGCCAGCGAGGCAAGGGTTGGAAATACAGTGGCATTACCGCTGAGAAGTCATTGTCACTTCTTGGCAACTTAGTGCCAACGTGCTCAAATCCCACATAGAATGCTCTACTAAATAAAAATCACTATTAGGTACTTAGGCGCAATACGCTATACCATAGTCTCGCCGTAGGCTTTGCGAGCAGTCTGCTAAGGACTCAAGGATGTCTCCGGCCCCCGAAACTTGGCTCTGTTCGGGTGCCGAGAGAAGGCTTCGGGTGACCTACCGGCTTACGGGGGCTCAAGCTTAGAGACAATCTGCATCCAGCCAGCATTTAGCGCTGTACGTGATGGGTTGGAATCTTGCTATAGAAGCGAAGGTAAGCGAAGGGTAAATGGGTGGAAATTAGAGAGCAATAAATAGCTGAATTTGTAGTGGCTTCCACCTTATAGTATGCGACGTGATGAGACTATAACCAGTAATATCTAGAAGCCAGGATTAGGCACAACATCATCATGAGCCGGCCATCTGATGAGCGAGCTCCTTTGCTCCGACCAGAATTACCACAGGACTATGACGCAGAGGTACAATATGAGATTCCAAAAAGAGTCGCACTGAAAGGCTTCACCCAATCGCCCGTCGCAGCCTTGCCTATCGCTTTGTTCTCAGCACTGGCTCTCGCAGCTACAGCGGCAACGCAAATTTACAGTTACGCAAGCATACTATGCAAAGACGCACAGCACTGCGATGACTCCGAGCGCCGAAAGTTCGCAACGTCAGTGGCAATTGCGACGACACTCGCAAATGTCTGCGCTCTTCTCTCCATTAGAGGGTTCGAGGTCCTGTCCAAGAGGCATACAAGGACTGGGTTGGGCATCTGGATTGTCATCAGATCATGCAGTGTGTTCGCACTGGCACTCGGAGGTCAGTAGCTGCAACAAACCGCGGGCTGAACGGGGACTGACGCGACGCAGTGTTTGTCAGAAACCTGGGAATTGCCATGTCTAGTCAGGTCTTCGAGGGGCTGGCCTCGGACAATATCCTCCACTTCAACCTGAACTCTCTGTATGTGAGGGCTGATAGCGCGACGGACACCTCGAAACTCATTGGCTCGTCTCTCGCCTTATACATGATTGGGATATCGCTGAGCCCGTCTATTGCAGGCGTGCTGAGTAACTTCAGATACAGCTTCGTCATGGCATATGGATTATTCATTGTCGCGTTCATGTATCTCATCGTAGCTGTACGCGTCCCGCCAAGGAAGGCTTTTACGCACCCAGACCATCGTACCTCAGGGGATGCCGGGGACGAAAGTGTGAATCCGACACCCAGCTTACTCTCGAGACTATCAGAGCTTACGGGTTCCCCGGTGCGCTTTTTGGTCGTAGACCCCTGGCGTCTGCTACCAGGACTCGCTCTATTTTTCTACAATGCCGCACAATCCTACACATTTTCGGCGCTGATGGTGCATACATCAGTCGATTTCGGCTTCTCAAGTCGCGAAAACGGGTTCCTTCTGACGATTGTGCATGCAGTCGCATCACTGTATCTCTTTATGGTACTATTTTTGATTCCAAAAGCCTCATCAGTCTTTGCGCGCAGAAAAACCCAAACCCTCAGTACCGCGCCGCGGTCTCATGAGAGCGCAGGTGACGACGAGAGATTCAAGGACGCTTCGCTAGCGATTGTTTCTCTCTTCATTCAGGCTGCTGCCTTGATCTTGGTCGCATTCGCGCAGAAACCATGGCAAATTTACTCGGCGTCTGCCCTGCTAGCCCTCGGCCTAGCCTGCCCGGGGTTCTTGAAGAGCTACTTCGCAGCCTCCTTCGAGGCAACCGAAAAGCCTAAGGCGCTTGCTTTCCTGGCAGTCATGGAGTCCTGCGGGTCTCTTATTGCCCCCATAATCCTCGGTGGCCTGCAGGCGGCATGGCCTGGTGGCAGCATATTCATCGTGGCAGCATTGAGTGTTTGTCTAGCGAGCGCACTCTTGTTTATTGGACTTATCGTAGATCGTCGTAGGACATTCCATAGAGACAGTCATCCCCATAGACGCTAATATCAAGATGGGGTTGCACCTCAGTGTAAAATTGGTCAAATCAATGAAGGTATTGAAAGGGGTGAGGTTTTACCCCTATAGATATAGTCAAAGCAATTCATAATGCTGCTGAATGGAAGTTATGGTGAATGTAGGATTGGAACCCGCCGCCTTGCGAATTTGCCCTGGTTGCACGCCAGCTTCCCCTTTCCGGAGTCAACTTTCTGGCTCCTAGGTTTACGCAGGAGGCCGAAAAGCTTGACACCGCAGAACCATACAACGGCGATTGAAGACGGCAGATTTCTAATCTAAGGTCGGTAACCGATGCAAGAGTCATGTGGACCACTGGCGTATATGTAAATAACCGATGCTCGCTGCTTTCAATGGGCATGACCCGACCTAAGTACACCAACAAAGAAAGCGACTGAATCTTATTATCCTTAACTATAATGGCCGACAAACTAATACTCGACGTCCTCGTCATTGGTGGTAGCTTTGCCGGCCTCACCGCTGCACTTACGCTAGCTCGCCAATTGCATACTGTCGCCGTGTTCGATTCAGGGAGCTACCGCAATGCACGAAGCAAACATATGCACATCATGCCCGCCTGGGACCACAAAGACCCCGAGGAGTTCCGTGCTGCGGGCCGTATAGACCTAGAGAAATACGAATCGGTCCAGTTTCATAAAACTGAGATCGTCAAAGTTGCTAAGGCAGAGGACGGCGTGTTTATGGTCACGGATGATGCGGGAGCTCAGTGGCTTGGGCGAAAGGTCATCTTGGCTAGCGGCGTAGAAGAGAACTTCCCGGATGTGCCAGGCTACGATGAATGCTGGGCGCGAGGAATGCATGTGTTTTCCTTCCGAGTCGCGCTATGATTTCTAGCTAACGTCCCTCTTTAGATACCATTGCCTATTCTGTCATGGCTATGAGCAGCGTGGCTGCCCCTCCGCGGGAGTACTTGCTGTAGACTGGATCGCGTCGGCCAAGATGGCCCAGCACATGGCACATATGGCCACGACGCTGGCGAAAACCGTGACGATTTACACCAACGGCGATGAGCAGCTGGCGTCCGAGCTCACGGCAACCCTGAAAGATAGAGACCAGTACCGCGTGGATCACCGCGCAATCGCACGGCTCTCCCTCAACCCCGACTCGGATGAATTGATCACCATCAGCTTCAAAGACGGCTCCGAGGGTAAGAATGAGGCTTTCTTAGCCCACAGCCCAACTACGCGTGTAAAGGGCCCGTTCGCTGAGCAATTGGGACTGGGACTTACACCGATGGGAGACTACATCGTCACGCCGCCTTTCAACGCGACAACTGTCGAGGGTGTCTTCGCGGCTGGCGACTGTACTAGCATGTTCAAGGTTTCAACCAACGCTGTAGCGACGGGTTCAATGGCCGGGGCGGGCGTGTCGGCGCGACTACAGGAGGAACACATGGGTACAAAGCCAGTGTTCTAGATGGCACCTGGTACTGAACGGGGATCATCTTCTGATGTATAGAAGTAGTTTGTTAAATAACGAGGTTTACACTAGCATATGCGCTGTTTACAGTGAAAGAGGCTTCTGAGCCCAGACAGTGCGCATGGGATAACTTCCGCCTTGTCCTTCGATTTCGCTTCGATAGCGTGAAGGTAGAGTGACAACCTCTTCAGGAGTCATGCACTGCAGTCTCTCAGGGAGTTCTAAGTATTGTCAGCGCTTCCTGCTTAAGCGGTATGGTGTAATATTCGGACGGGGCGCTTACGGGTTGCCCATCCAGATAGGCCAACAATAGCAGCACATGTTGACTTGATGCTTTTTGCGCGCAACACGGGATCGCTGACTTTTGCTCCCAGATCATACGGAAACACCTTGGTTTCGACATTGACGAAACCGGCATCCTTGACCCATTGGACCATATCCTCACCAAATGTGTCCCCTGTTCCCAAGGAGCGTGAAAGCTCATTCACCAGAGCTAGGAAATGGTTCATCGCGGGCCCATCATTTTCGCCAACAACTTGCGCTGCTTCAGTGAGCTGCACCCACCCCCCGGGGGCAACATTGTCTAGTAGTCGCTTGACGACATCCGCAACTTGAGGCCCAGCGCCCGCAAGGACTAGCCTCTGGTGCACCAGGTCGAAGCTGCTATGCCAGTCTTTTGGCCACGGATCCAGAATATTTTGAGTGCTAAACGTGACGCCTTCTGGGGGGCTGCCGGGGAATCGCGCGCCGCCGAGATCTGTCCCGACCAACGTACAGCTTGCAGGGTCATGAAGCGAGGTACGGAGGTCAAGCAGCCATGTCCCTTTTGAATTACACGTTAGGCGAATGAAATAGGCATATATAAGCAGGAGTGTTTGAGTCGTCTTCACATAGCTCAGGTAGAACTTACCATCTGCTGTACCCGAGTCCAAGACGCGTAGTCCTGGCCGAGAAAGGTCGATGGGGGCCACGACTAATTTGCCGCCCATGAAACTTTTCAGCACATGATGTTGATCTGCGAGACGTTCTGCTTCGCCAGCGTTGTCGAGAGGGTAGTCAGTCTCGCCTTGGGGTGACGACATCTTTGGCAAGTTGAAGGTCAGACGTGCTCACGTCCCGAGAACCTTTGGTTTAATTCTGTTCCCGTGAGATTGAGCGCTGCGCAGCTTACTTCTCGGGAATGAGTAAGTTATATTAATTATATTTTTAACTATTTATCCTACGCCTCATCGATTATTTATTTCAACTGCCATCACTAGAAGGGCATCAACCGGCCCTCGAGGATGCCATTTCCGCGATGCTGAAATGCTTATTTAGGATTTACCGTATCGCCCGGTTCGCTGAACTATTCGGCCCCCGCGAGAGGCAAGATACCGGTCACCGTAATTAATACTTCCATGCAAAGATATGCGTTTGAAAACAGCAGGCTAAATGATGTGAAATAAGGCGTGGATGAATCCCCAAGTCTTCTAAGCGATTCTTATAACTATAGACAATTCAAGTCTCCGTTCACACCATCTACAAGGCACCGGTAGTGTTCAGAAGTCCCAAGGAACTGAACAGGCCGAGCCAAGCCATGGATCTCCAGCAACCTCCCCAGCCAAAATACCAAATTAGGGCTCCATCTGCGTCGATAGCGCCGCACATAGCCCTGTACTTTGTGCAAATCATTGCCCTGGCTTGCCCCCCTTCCCGCCTGCGCAGGTCTCTGTTCTCTATACTGATATTTGGCCTCGGCCTATATGCCCACCTACACCCTCACTTCACCAACGACGTCGGCCTCGCTCAACCATTCATTATCTCCTGGTCCTACTATTTGGCGACGCTCGCAAAGCTCCTGTTCTCAGGACCGGAAGGGCCGGAGGCGCATTTTTGGCGTGTCGACCATCCTAGGCAAGAAGCGCTGAGCTACAGCGCCTTCAGCTGGAAGAAGATCCGGTGGGCGTTTGCGCTCGTCATCAACCAGCGCGGCGTGCGCTGGAACCATCAAGTGAAGAATGTGCACCCAATCCGAACTCAAAAGAAGGCCGACTTCCTGGTCCTGCAGGTTTGGAAGTTCGCCAAGTATCTACTCGTTGCCGATCTGCTCTTCAGTCTGAGCCGGCGACTCTTCTTCACTAACGCAGACGGCACTATTGGGCCACTCGACAGCCACTCACTGACGCTGCGCCATGCGGACTGGCGCTGGAGCTTCGCCAAAGCCCTCGTGTTTGGCTCTACTCCCTATTTCATGCTGAGCATGCAGTATGCACAGCTTGCGTTCGTCTCTGTGGCACTAGGTATCTCAATGCCCGAAGTAAGAAGAGCCGAAAATAGACCCCAACTCAACATGCTCTACTGATCGCGAGCCGAAACTAACATGCGCATTCTTCAGGACTGGCCATCCCCATTTGGTCGCCTTGCCGACATCACCACCGTGAGGTTATTCTGGGGGAAATTCTGGCACCAACAGCTTCGACATGTAAGATTCTGCTTCGGGGCACCCCACTCACTTACTATTCTGACTAGATTCTCCAGATGTTGACATCCTATACGGACGCGTTTGTTGATGCCCTGGGTATTCCCCGGGGAACTAATTGGTCGTCCTACACCACTCTTTACCTTGCCTTTCTCTTTTCCGGAACCTTTCATGCACTGTCTCAGCGGCAACTCCCCTGTCCCGTAGATGTTTCTGACAGCGAGCGGGTTACCGGCTTCTTCCTATTTTTTGTGTGGCAGGCAGTAGCTATTACATTTGAAGATTTTGCGCAGTGGCTCTGGCGGAGAGGTGGGCTTGGCGAAAACCGCCTACTAAATCGCATGATAGGATACATGTGGGTGACCTGGTGTATTTGGGCCAGTCTCCCACTTGCCGGCGATACTTTCATGCGAATGCGCCTGGGCGAAGAGTCGTTTCTGCCGTTTAGTCTGGCAGGCCCCTACGTTGATAGATTTGTACCTATACCGCCGTAAAGCCCCCCATTGGATCTTCCAACTGCAGCCAAATGCAATCCCCTGGTACTATCATACAAGTCCAACATAGGATTCCGTAGTAATACCTGCAGTCCGTCGCAAGCACGGAGTGCCTTGACATTGGATCATCGTAGTTCGGCGCCCGTGAAGAACGCCGGCCGATGTCTATCTCGAGTCTTAACCTCTTAATCTAAATACACTGCTCGATCCGAGCTTTACTCGGTATGGCTTCTAGCCCAAAAGCACACCACAACAAGTACTGTCGATTGTAAACTCTCAGAATGGCGAATAACAAAGTCTACGACGTCCTGATAGTTGGCGGAGGCCAAGCCGGACTATCAGCGGCGTTGACTTTATACCGACATCTGCATAGCATCCTGATCTTCGATACTAGCAATCCCCGGGATGAGTGGTCTCAGCCAACACACATAGTCTCCGGGTGGGAAGGACGCGAGGCCGAAACGCTGCGCGCGACGGCCCGCATTGAGCTCACCAATACCGGCCTTGTTGACTTCGAGTGGGGGGAAGCGAGTTCGGTCCGGCGGGTTGACAGCGTCTTCGAGATCGTTACCGAGGAAGGCAAGCGTTTCGGTGGCCGCAAGTTGCTGATGGCCGTCGGCAAGAAAAACGTCTTCCCGGACATCCCGGGGTTTGCGGAGAACTATCCCGAGCGCATGTACGTCTACCCGACCCAACCGAGCAATTCGCGGGAGGGCCCCCGGCTAACGAAAAATTCCCCGACAGTTTCCATTGCATGTTCACGTTCGGCTACGAGCACCGAGGAGCCAAACGGGCCGGGCTGCTAGCCGACGGAGCGCTGACCAGCCCCTTTCACGCGAGCATGGTTGTCGGCGACACCAAGAAGTTCACGGAGCGCATTACGATTTTCACCAATGGCGACAGCACTCTAAAGGAGACGATGATGCCTCAGATCAAGCACTCTCACGTGGATTTCGATGGCAGGCGCATCCTTCGAATCCACCGCGACGCCTCCAACCTCGGCCTTGAACTAGAGATGGAAGGAGAGTCACCCCAGTTTATCGACTTTCTGGTTCACCAACCGTCTACCAAAATCAATACGCCATTGGTCAAGCAGTTGGGTCTGGAGTTGGATGAGAGAGGTGATATCAAAAATATACCGCCATTCTTCCAGACCGACGTGCCGGGCGTCTTTGTCGCCGGAGATTGCGCTACGCCATTCAAAATCATCCCGATGGCTATGTTCATGGGAGCTCAGGCCGGGGCTGGAATAGCCAGATCACTTGCTGCGGACTCCCTTGCCGAGGAACTAGCGCGTTCATGCACAGTGTGATATTCATGCGTAGATCATTCTATGAGACACCTTCATGTGTTGTGGAGAGGCTATGTAGCTATACGTTGCAGTCATTCATAACGGGAGTCTGGAGATAGCTCCCCTGCCAACAATTTACTTTGTCAAAGTTCCCAAAGATCTCTAAGATTGTGAAGAAATAGAAGAATACGACGAATATTTGAGCGAATCGTGACTGGACGTTACTGTATTCAATTTGTTATCCTTCCTATCAAATACTCACGACTGTGTGAGTCTCGTGCTTTGAAGGGGGGGGATGCCCCATTGGCTTCATCTTGTGATTGGAAGAGAGAACTGAAGCTTTGTGGGAAAGGATTTTCACAGGCTTTTAGCTTCAGAGACATAGGTTATGAATAACTTTGATTTAATTGATTTCTGAATTGCGGTTATCGCAGTTACCAGCGCCTCGCCGAAAATGTATAGTACCACTGTCAATAATGAAGCCCACCACTAATTGTTCCCGCCCCTCGGCGATATCTTCTAAGAAAATTACTGTGCAGCAGGCGCGCGGGCATATATGACACGAAGTGGATAAAACCCTCCTTTCTCAAGAAGTTCATCATTGAGTCGCGGCACGAGGGTGTCCAAAGCGTCCTTCGACAGTGGTGGTGTGCCCCCTTTCGCTGTACACAGTAGCCTATTAGTTCCGAAGTGCCCCTTAGGAGGGATTGTATTTACCTTCCAAGTATTTAAGAAGAGGAATCATGGCGTCCGCCGTAGAGCGCGCCGTACGCTTGGCCAACTCAGGATCAGGGATACTGGCTCCGAGGAAGAGTGGAATGCTTCGTTCCTCGACTTCGACCATACCTGCTTCCTGGAGCCATCCCTTAACTTCATAGGCGTATCTCACATTGCCGCCCATGTTTTCAAAGACCCAGCTGACCAGGGTGATGAAGTCACGCATAGCCGGCCCGTCTGTAACCCCGCATGTTTGGTCCGGCTCGATAAGTTGAATCCAGCCGCCGGGCTTGACGAGCTCCGTGAGGTTCTTGACGGCTTCCGCAAATGGGAAGCTCCCGCATGCACCAAGAACTAGGCGCTGCTGGACTAAGTCAAAACTTTGCTTCCACTCTTGCGGCCATGGTTTCGTGATCGATTGTACGTGGAACGATACAGAGGCTGAATCTGCGCTCTTAGGGAACTTCACATCGGTTACGTCCGTGCCTATGAGTGTTGCCTCTGTGAGGGAACGATGCCGGGATATAAGATCTAGAAGCCAATAACCTGTATATGGGTCTTAGTAATAGTTGCAAAGCTCTACTGTAGAGGCACTAACCGTCTCCTGTGCCCGAATCGAGAATGCGGATTCCTGGGGTTTCTAGATCTATAGGGCAGACTACTAGGCCACCCATCACCTCCCTAATCGCATCATGTTGTGCCGTGGTATCATTGTCGCTATGCATACTTATTAATACGCGATGTTTCTGCGTAAGCGCATACAATGGTAGCTGAGTGACCAATAATGGAGTGGCTTATCTGACTTGAGGAGGGCAAACGAATGTGTTTTTAATGTATAGTGCAGCTTTTACTCTATGAAAGATTTGTATCGATATCATTACAAATATGTTCGGTGTTGGGTAGACCTAAGTCAGGGTTCGGGGGCCGACACTAGAGAGTATGCATTAGTTAGTCTGCTTCTTCCAAAGTGATCCCGCTACAGTATCCTCCGCGAGAGAACATCTTCGGCGCGCAGCGGAGGCCGTAATGCGACATATTCGAATCCTGATGTGACCCAAAAGGATGTAGTCTTCACCCCCGGGACAGAACCAAACCGCGGAAAGCGTCATCGCGGGCCGCAAGACGCATTTAATTGGACGTATTAGCTACGTATACAACGTGAAGCTAGGCAGTACTCACCAAGCTGTCAAGTGAATTTGATCAGCCAACGCCCCCCATGTCAGGTCTGCACAACACCGATTTTGGGCTGCTAGGAGGGACTAAGTCCCTGGTCCTACTCCTCATCCCTGTCATTCTTGTTGTCGTACGTTTTGCTAGCCGGCGCGCCACTGTTTATGATGCATTTCCAAGGATGAAGGATCATGCCTTAAGGTCAATTTTCTGGCCCTCTCACGTTCAACAGCTCGTCTTAAAGGGATATCACAGTGTCTGTATTTCTCATGTCTGCTTCGAGAAACACATATCTGATAGACAGTAGATTACGAAAACCACAGGGCGCCCGTTTACTGTACGATGGTGGGCCAAGGACTTTCTGATTCTGCCTCCAGAGGCTCTTCAGGCCCTGCGGGATGCCGATTGGGTGCATCTCAGCTTCTTCAGGACTATTAGCGATGTGCGTTTTACATGCTGTATTTGATTCCTGGTCAAATGCAATCCGTGCTTATGTCTTCAAATAACTAAACCCGTCAAGGCCTTCTTCCTTCATACTAGTGTAGGGGATCTTTACGACAGCGACAAATCCGTTCAGGTAGTCAGGAAGGGGTTGAATCCTCGTTTGCGTGCGTCGTAGAGGCTTCCTATCCTCGACGAAAACAGACTGCTGACAGATATACACAGCTCAGCTTACACCAGTGTTAGAAGAGGAGATTAGGTATGCCCTGGAAGCGGAGTTAGGCGGCAAACGTGGTAGGCGAAATGCGACAAGCCCCCATCTGGATCAGCCATTGCTAAACGTAAGAACAGGCCAACAGACTAAAACTGCGCGAGATCTATTCACAGCAATCGTGCACCGATCCGCGTGCCGAATTCTAGTCGGAGATGAGCTATGTCACGATGAAGCCTTCATTCGCGAGTCATCGGGCTTCGTGTTGTCTATATTCATTACAGCCCTCGCTATCGTCAAGCTCCCACTCGGGCCACTGCGAGATTGGCTATCCTATCCAATATCCAGTTGGCACAGAAAGAAGTTGGAGAAGTGCACTAATATGCTCTTACCGATCCTCGATAAGCGTATAGCAGAGCGTGATGATCGGAATAAGCCAAAACATTCAAAGCAGGATTCCATTGAATGGTTTCTCATGCTATCTGAACCTACTAGGATCGACAAGAAAAGATTGGCAGACGAGCTAATGCATAATCTTTGGGCTGGGACTTCAGCGCCTGGTGGGCTGGTCACCGAAATCATATTTCAACTGCTCCTGCAACCTGAGTATGTGCAACCCATTCTCACAGAAGCAATTGAAGCCCTCGGGGACGAGGGTCGCTGGACCGAGAAAGCTCTCAGCAGACTATCGCTCCTGGACAGCTTTATCCGCGAGACCAACCGGCTCAACCCGACAGGGTCCAGTAAGATACCTGCACTCCATGTCTTTAACATGTTAGCACATCCAGACTGACTCTCCACGCTAGTTACATGCTCTCGCACAGTCCTAGAACGTCCGTTCGTTTTCCCAGACGGTCTTACGCTACCCGTGGGAACCCGCTTCGGGTTCCCCACGGAAGCCATGCAGAATGACGCCGACAACTCCTTCAACGGCTTTCGGTTCGTGAAAACGGGGTCCGTAGCTGAATCGACCGAAGAGACCGGTGCCTTAGGGGCATCTACGACAGTATCACCTAGCAACCTAGCGTAAGTAGCCTTGCTCCCGGTACGAGTATTACTGACTGTTGCATCCCACTGCAGGTTCGGCTACGGCACCCATGCTTGCCCCGGTCGCTTTTTTGCGATCCGCATGGTTAAGATGGTGGTCATTACCCTGCTCCTCAACTATGGGATTGAATGGGACGGACGTGTCAGCCGTCGCCCTGAGCCAGTGTGGATAGAGGGACAGTACATCCCCAATGGGTCGCAAAAGATCAAGATTACGAAGCGCCTTATTCCCCTGAACAGAGATACCAAAGCATAGAACGACAGCATACTGTAGACTAGCTTGCACGATCCCGTTATTTGATTGGGCGTATGATTACCCTGATGAGTGAATAAAACCAGCAGGAATTGTACTGGAATTGTCTTGCTCGACTCTAATACGCTGCGTTGGCGTTGGACGCTACAGATATAAGGCGGGAGCAGTGAACACGACAGAGAGATAGCAACGTCGTTGGCTTTTGTTCCATAAACTTGCGTGCTCGGATTTGGTGTTTCTAAATTCGCTTTTGAAAACAGACACGTGGAGAACCCGATCGCCTTTTCAGTACCTGTTGAAAAAACAATCTTACCGGTTTTCTGAATGATCGAGTGCACCTCATTCGGCGTTTGACAAACACGTCCATCATGGATGTCAGCCCGGTTCACAAAACGTTTTCAAAATATGACATCTGGGAACAATTAACAGTTCCGGTAGCTGTGATGTGATGCGCTTTCGATAATTCGGTGGGATGAGAGGCGCTATTTCTGTGTAATTCGCTACGTGATCACAACGACTTTGAGGTCTATAGCGTTTTCCATCGCGTTTTCCGGAGCCTACGATCATCCGCACCATGTTGAAAAATAAAATAATTTAGATTCTATGTAGCAGACTTATCACCAACGGCAGTATCACCAGTATTATACATTGGGGTGATCGTCTGACCCTGCTTCTGTCTGCTTCTTCCACATCATCGCGTACTGACCACCATTTGCAAGTAGTTGAAGGTGCGTTCCCCTCTCAACAATGGTTCCCTCATGGAGAACAATGATTTGGTCTGCTTTCGTCACCGTTGAGAGTCGATGTCTACCCCGTCATTAGCATGTCTGTAACTAAACGGGTTACAACAGAGATACTTACGCAATGGTGATCGTTGTCCTTCCTTCCGACACCTTTTCCAATGAGCCTTGGATCTGTCTCTCAGTCTCCGAGTCGAGCGAAGATGTGGCCTCATCGAGTAAAAGAATCCGGGGCGACCTGAGGAATGCACGCGCAATTGCAATCTATATCCAGGTAAGTGGACGCCTTATCAAGTGAGCAAATTATTTACTTACTCTCTGCCTTTCTCCTCCTGAGAGCTTCAGTCCCCTCTCGCCCACCATTGTAGAATATCCTTGCGGCAGGTTCAGGATTCTGTGATGGATGCTCGCGGCCCTGCACGCATCATAGACCTGCTCTTGGGATGCTCGGGGGTTGGCGTAAAGTAAGTTATACATGAGTGTATCGTTGAAAAGAATAGTACTATTCAAGGTATGATGTTAGCAATTTCTAGCTCTAATGAGTCCCCTCCGCAGAGCTAGAGGGTCATTAAACGCTGTAGAGATATGATATGGCGATATGAGAAGCATACTCCTGTGGAACAACGCCTATGTGACTTCGCAGACTATCGATACGGATATCGCGAATGTTGAGCGAATCCATCTTAATCTGGCCGTGGTTGGCGTCATAAAATCTGAACAGCAGTTTTAGTATCGTAGATTTCCCACTCCCACTCTCACCAACAATTGCTGTCGATGTACCCGGCGGCACCTTGAACGAAACGTCATGTAGCGCCGTGTTCCGGCCATTATACGCGAATGATACGTTCCTAAAAGAGATACCGCCATTGCATATATCAACATCGACTGCTCCTTCGCGATCAGTCACATCGGCTTTCTCGTCGAACTGCACGTATTACTGATTAGTGCACGAAGATCCCAGCGTAAGGAGTGATACGTCTCACCAGTTCAAGCATTCTTTCCGCATCGACTAGATTATTTTGGACCTGTGTATAGAAGCTCCCAAAGAAGCTCAAGGGTGCCTGGAGCTGAGCCAAATATGTAATGAGGGTCACGAACATGGCGACCTTCTGTAGGTCTACTGAGATCTGGTAGGCGTTTAAGTAACAGACCAGAAGAGTCCCTAAAGTGAAGACCCCGTTTTGGACGGCGTTGAGCACGTTGAGGGAGAAGAAGACATGATACTCCGCCTTTTGGAAGTGAGAGATAAGACCTTCATAGCGTGAGATCTCCATTGGCACAGCACCACTGTGGTGCACCGTCTCATAGGACAAGAGTGCGTCAGTCCTTCTCATAATTAGTGTGAAATAACAGTAAAGAGAATAAAGAGGCATACTTAGCTGCTTCCATCTCACGCTCCCGTTTGACCATTTCTCTACGGGCGCGTCCCCGATACTTGGCCATATAGATGGTGATGTAAATATAGAACCAAGTGACAGCAATAACCATCAAGGAGTAGAAGGCATCGAAGTAAAAGAAAAAGTAGCCTGCTGCGATCCACAGATCTGCGACCATAGGGAAAAGCTGAAAGGCAAATCCGTCTAGAAAGGTATTCAGTGCACCACCTTTGCTCAACGCACTCATCACTTCTCCGACCCTCTTACTGAGGTGAAAGTCGAGCGATAGTTGCAGCACATGCTCGAATGCTGCAGAGCTTAGGCGCCGGTACGTAGACTGACTGATCGGAATCCAGAGGAGTGCTCGAAAAGACCCAATCACCCCTTGCTGTCCCTGAAGCCCTCTGAAGAGTATATAGAGTAGGAGCTGTTTGTGCGGTAGCTGGCCGGATCCGAGTGTATTGACGACAACTCCAAGCTGATGGGGAGTGAGAATGTTGACAACGCGCTGCGCTAAAAGCAGGAAGAAACAGAATATCGCACGCGCCTGGAGCGCCCGTGAATCTGACGGCCTGCCAAATTATAAGAAAAATATCGGAAAGTGATTCAGGGCAGTGCGTCTCACCAAAGAAACGGAATGAGCTTGCGGAAGCCAAGCGCATATTCCACCCAGGTGGTGGTTTGGGCATCTCCTAGTTTCGCATATCCGTTCTGCCTGGCACCAAGCTCAGATACACCATAGTTTCGTCCATTTTCAGCATTAAGGAGAGGTCCGTTTTCTTCTGAAGTTCCATTATGCTTCTCGTGCCGCCTCACCGAACTGCCCCAGTAAATAGCAACCAAACAGATGAAAAACAAGATCCGCGACACCCCAAGCGTTGATAGACCTGCTTCCCAGTTTGACCGATATCGGAGATCTGAAAGCCAAACTGTCTCAAATACCAAGCTAATAATCCACATATGCAGTTCAGACTGGGTTGGAGTATATGCTGTATCAGGATCTGGAAGAAGCCCAGCCAGATAAAAGAGGCCCACGCCAACTGTAGACGACTATATATTCATCTGTTAATGAAGATATTCAACAGAGTATCTTGAGCTTCAACTTACGAGGTAGTTCTTAGATGTCAACGCACTACCGAACCCATCTTTAGCCACAATTCGTAAATCAATGAGGAATGTTCCGAGCTATGACCTTGGTGTAAGCAAGACGGACCGTCAAGGGCGGTTAATACAGTGACAACATACCAATGAGCAGCATATTAAAATGTGAAAGGTTTTCAAGAATCCTCTAGCTGCGGCGCTTCGCTTGTTTGCTACAGTCGCTTTCCCTGACTTGACCTGAGCTGCCTGATGAAGATGAGATACCAAATATCCGATCCATAAGGAAATCGGGTACGCCCAGTAGAACATGTTGGCAAGTCGGAGAGACCTTGCGTATAGTCCCCAACAATTCTACGACTCGGGAGCCTGGCTAGCGTGTTGTGCGAAGATGTTAGGGCAGGATGTGTGTTATTTCACAGCACGGCTTGACAATCAACTCAGTTGCAGTTACCGGCAATATGTAATTATGCCCAAGAGCCCTCTACTCTAGCAGAAGCCTTCCAAGAAGATTTCCTTCCGAGTCTTGATAAGCCTCAATGCAAGTGTTTACAGCGTTGCTAGATACGGATATATTTGATTGGCGAGCCGGTCGGCTGCCATCAGGCGGATACTGTTGGATGCCGAGATGGCGCACCGGGGACCGGGACGATGTCCCACCACGATATGGACCATGATCACAGTCTGCCTTATAGACAGACACTCAAGTTCATAACTAATTATATCTTATTAAATGATATTTCCAATGTATTTACTTTTGAGTGAAATGGTCGTCGCTTTTTAATCGATTCTGCACAACAGACCAAGTTGAGGTATCTACCTTAACGAGAAGCCGGAGCTTATCGCATGTCTTTGCGTCTCCTATCTCGGTCAATAATCCGCATGATTGTTCCTTCTGAACTAACAGCCGCAGATCTTGCAGGTCAAGCCGCCCGAATCCTTCTCGTATACAGGTGATGCTTGGCCTGCTAGCATCAAATATACTCTTCAGAGGGGGTTTCATCCCTGAATGATGCTTGCTGTCCATGTTTGGGGTAATCAGGTTATTTTCGGCCAAAATGGCATTCGGCTAAGCTCTATGAAGAATGATAAACTAACTAGTCTAGAGCAGCGCGTAGTGATTTACTTACGTTAATCATCTGGCCGAATCTCACTCATCGCATTTCGTCTATTGTGATTGCGAGTCACTTGACGCACCTCTAAATCGTGAGCATGCTGGTTTCATCCCAAACTAAGTTAACTAGGTAGTTACCCTTTGTCCATACATGAGTATTGAGTGCTATTGAATATCCCTGCAAGCAGAATAGGCTATCGAGGTTTATGGTAGGTATGTCGAACCGACTGGAGCAGACTATTAATTACGATCAGCAACGGCAAGTTCACCTTCCGATTGAGTCCGGCGGCCAACCACAGGGACATGATCCCTGTGAGAAATGTTGGTAACGAGGTAGTAGTAACAAACAGTATCGGCAACTAATCCCCTGCAGTGATAGTGCTATTCGTGTGCAGGTGGGTTTACACGGGTCTGGCATTGACGAATGCATCACCTCGTTACTAACCTGCGTTTATTGAAGAACGGAAGTGTCCGAGTGCCGGGGCAGGCAAAGCAGTCAGACTTACTCTTATTACTCGCGTCTGGGGAAGTACTGAGCGTTTTGCATCCGACGGCACTATCCGTCTTACAATGTGCTGAAGATTCTTTCATCCATTGCTTACGTAGGGCTTACTTACATCTAGCCTATGGACACCCTAAGCCTTATAACGTTGACCCGGGGTAGGATCCCACTCCCTCCTCATCCCTCCATTATTGGCTTCAATGGATCGTGTTACGAACGTGACGAGCACCTTTTTATGTACGGTCCTTTCCCCCCCTCCGCTTCCGCATAAGCGCGCGTCTTCCTCCGAGGGAGGTGCCCCGCGGACCACAACGATCCCATACCTCCTCCGTGGCTTGATTTGTGAACCCTGACGGAACCCCTGTTAAGTTCTAGATCAGCATATCAACAGCTCGCGAAAAAGGCAGCCCGGTATGGCTCCTGGTCGCAAAGCCTCATCATCAGCTGAGCAATATCCCATCACAGGGAATATTGTAGTGTAGTAACGGATCTTTTCTACACTAGGTGGAAGTGTAACACTTCTCTACGTGCAAGTTGGAAGGTCCATGCATGACAATGGTGGCTCGCAGAGCGACTACACCGGCCGCCTGCTGCAGCTTATGAGATGTGGCGCCCTTAAGGCAGGAAGAGGCATCAACTACCGGTTGGAATTGGCAAGTAGACCGCAGGAATCTGCCTGTGCCACTCTCCCGCCTTGCGATACGTATCTGCTACCAGTCCTTTTCTGGGGGCTGTTATGATACCTTGTTGTAGCAGATTCGGTTCTTATATCCCTGCGAGCCAGCCCTAGTTCAAGTCGGCTGTGAACTCGCCTAGCTAGAGGATCTCGAAGTCGACTCGCCAGCCTCAAATCGCGTGCTCATCAACCAGCTTCAAGCCCTATCCTACCGTGGTCACAGTGCAGTCAGCGTCTCAACCTTCCAAGGCCACCATCGTACCTATCGACATCAGTTTCAGCCATGTTAGCTTCGCCAAGAAGGTCAGTAGTGAGCCTGCTTTTATTCCAGTGCACTGGAATTAACTTGAAATCGAATAGTCCTTGTGATAGCCGGGCACGGCCGGTGAAGCTTAGGAGCGCGTGTAACCAATGTTGTGCGGCCAAGGTCAGGATACACCATCCCCCAACTATTCACTGGATACTGAAAGGACGTCGTTTCTAATTCAGAAAGCAGGTCAAGTGCTCCGGCGAGAAGACAGGATGTACACGATGCCGAAACACAGGTGCGGACTGCATCTATCAAGAGTCGAGGGTGGGAAAGGTCCCGGGTATCAGGGCCAAAAGGAGGAAAGATCACGGGGAGAAGCCAGCACGGCCGCAAGGGAAAACCGTCTTTACCACAACCCAAACATCCGTCACAGCAACTCCTACTACGGAGTCGAGTCTTCATAGCCACGATCACAACGATACCATGTCGTGGGTCACAGATTGGCGGCTTGATGGGCCCGGCACTGCTACGCTAGATCTTCTAGAGGAACTAGACACAACATCGAACATGAACAGCGTTCATACGAGCACCGGGGAGGACTCCGGCTCATCGGGTTTCATGACGAATGGCTCTGGCGATGAAGCATACATCATATCTTCACCAGACGCCAACTTGATCAATCTCCCCATGTTCCAGCTAGCAACACCAGTCGCGACGGGACCCGGTACCGACCTACCACAAAGCCCACGAATGCCGATGACCTTGGGGTTACGGCCACGGAACGAAGGCGATAGTCAGTGCTGTTTAGAGTGCTGTCAGATGATCAACGATCTCGAAAACTACATCATGGCCGAGCTCAAGGCCTTCAAAATCCTCCTAGGCATCATAAGGCGGGCGCTTGAGAGGTTAGGAGCCCTAATCGATCTGCAGCAAGACTCTAGGAACCTTCGGTGCGTCATGCTGTTCACAACGCTCATGTACCAGATACTGGAGCTGCTCGAAGTCTGCCTCTCCATCGTCACGGCAGAGACGACTCGGCAGCGAAGCCGAAGCTTGGCAGGGGTCTCGTTCGGCATCGGCTTTGGGGACATCACGATGGATGCGGAAGAGCAGTCAGCCTTCCGGATGCAGACCATCCTCAGAGAGGTCCAGCAGGCAGCGGAGGTGCTCGTGAAGCTGCGCGCCCTCGCGACAGGGGGCTCAGACAGAAACGCATCGGGCGCCCAACAGGGCGTCGTCGCGCAGGGTGATCATTACCTAGACTTGGAGCTGCGGTTCAAAGACCTCGCCGCTCGGTTCCGGGGGAGTTCCTGGACCTGCGAGGACTGATGATGCCTGCCCTTTGGTTACACTGCTCACGTAGCGTAAATCCCACTACAACGTCGTTTTACTATGATGTGTCACATTCTTCCCAGTCACATGCCGTGCCTCCGAGCCCGTTGGACAAGGCGCTACCCTGTAGGGATCTGGAGCTGAACTGAGTAGAGGTGGGACAATGGCAGCACTTCCCCGCCAGGGACTCTCAGCGTGAGGATTGGGGGACGAATAGGCACGCGTGCTACTGCTGATAATTCCGAGATGGCGGCTTGGGTGTCTCGTCTCATAGGGCGGTTTTACGAGCTGGGCTGCCCAGCCTTCGTTATTTCATTCCGATGCATGGTACTTTGAAGGGAACTAGCCGGCAGTGAATCTCGCAGGGACTCGGTCTGCCGTGCACCTCGCGCCTCGATAGCAGGGCACGGCAAATACCAGGACTTAAACACTAATGCAAGAGAGTGTACGTGCGTGCAAAAGACTCACAAAGGCTGGTCCCGTGGAGACGCCACAGACGTCGACGTCGAGATACAATACCCAGAAATGCTAGGTAGTTCATAAACTCAGTGACGCCCCTGGAGCGGTGAATTTCCCTTCTGAGACAATGACGCACGCACTACTTTCCCTCCTCCATCTCCTCACACCCGAGGCTTATTTAGCTAACCTACCCTACCTACATCCGTCATGCGTTTGGAGGAGCAGTGTAACCCAAGAAACTCATCACCCAGTTCAGAAGCGGCACGAAGGCGAAGGATGAAACAGAGTGCTCAGCGACAGATGCACCATGTTCCTACGGATGCTACCCATCCTGACTTGGCTGCTGCCACCTTTTCGGCCCTTCGGTTCAGCCGTTGTCGACATTGCTGACGCCGAGATCGACCTGGAGATGTAGGTGCCCTGGTAACATGACCGACACCGGCTACTCGGTGGCCGTTTGGAGTAGTCTCGCGATTGGAGCGCCGCTGCTCTGCTAGTTACTAGTTCGAGACCGTGATATTTCAAATAGCAAAGACAATATTTGGGCCGATGTTACTGTTTGGCAAACGGGGCCATCTTCTGAGTAGGTAGACTTGAGATCAATTCAAAAACAGCATGTTACGTAAAGTCATTTCGCCTCACACTAATCGATGCACTTTGTGGAATGAGGGCGTAGAGAGAGGATACCAAGAACGAGGTTGAATACTCACCTACTTGAGAAGGATTGTGCTCGAAATACGTAGGTTTGCAGTATAAGTCGTCCCTCACTCTGCGTAGATTGTGTAAGATTAGATATGCGGATGGAGGCGGAGGTGATGATGGGCTTCCATAACAAACAAAGGCAAGACAAGTCTAGATAAGACAGCCAAATCGCCCCGTCCCCATCCCCCTCCCTCATCCATGTTCAGGCATCCGCCGCCAACGCAACCATGGCAGCCCAGTTCGCGCCGAAGCAGCTCGTGCCCATCGACAGCGCGGCGCTCAAAGAATTCCTCGGCACCGCCACCGAGGACATCGCGTACGCCGCGCTGCGCCCACTGGTGCCCCTAGCCGACGGCTCGCACGTCCATGATAACGGGTGCGGCGCAGGGGCAGTCAGTAGCGCGCTCTTTGCGCTCCACGCCTCGTCTTCCTCTCCAACTGCCTCCGCCTCCGCCTCCTCCTCCTCCCCCTCCTCGCCTCCTAGTACGAGCACACCTCGCTTCCGGGTCTCCGCCACAGACAAGGATCCGGCGCCGCTCTCGGCACTCGCGGCAAGGGCCAGGCGAGAGGGATGGGGCGCGCACGTCGAGGGGCGGCAGGCGGATAGTGCCGGCCTCGGCCTGTTCGCGGACGACGCCTTCTCCCTTAGCGTGACCAACTTCGTCCTCCTCCAGGCGTGGCCGCACGATGGCGCCTGCGCCACCGAGATATACCGCACCCTTCGGCCCGGTGGGCTGGCCGTCGTGACGGCGTGGGAGGACCTGCCTACCATGGCGGTCTTCTGCCAGGCGCATAGGCGTCTTCGACCCCAGCCTGGCGACGATGGGGGCCGGGCCGAAGAGCGGGGGAGGGGAGAGGGAGAGGGCGAGGACGGGGATCTGCCGCCTATGCTACGCATGCACTGGTATGGCGGCCAGTATGTGCGCAAGGCGCTGCTGGATGCTGGATTTGACGAGGGAAGGATTCGGGTGGAGAGCTACGGGACGCGGGTGAGGATCCATGATGCTAGGAGGTGGTGTGAGATTGGCTGGACTCTCTGCGGTGCGGGGAGTGCCGGCTGGACGGTGGACGATGAGGTGAGATGGGATGAGAGGATCGATACTGCGCTTGAGATTCTAGTCGCGGGGCCCTGGTACGAACGAGACCAGGCGAGCCAGAATAGTGGCTGGCTGACATTCACAGCGAGCGCGACATTAGCTACGAAGTAAGCGGCATGGTGCAGATGGGTGCATTCGTCTGGTCGGATGAAGCTTGTCAATCTAGTTTAGACAGCGCGGCTACGTGAGATAACATGTTTTTCATGCCTTTCCAGAGTTACTCCCAACCAACCCTATGGGCATCCTGAATATAGTCCCGCTTCACCTTGGCCTGTTCTCATTATCGCGTCCCTCTTCACTTGGTGGCGACGGCAATGTTAGCCACAAACTTGAGCAGATTGCGGTCACCGGGGAGTGCCTGGTAGCCCTCCGTCTTGCGCACTTCCTGCTTGACGATCTCGATGGCCTTGTCCCAGTTCTCCTCGTCGGAGCGCAGCCACCCGACGGTCGAGGTGCCGCCGATGAAGCTCCAGAGCATGTTGGCGTAGCGATCCATCTCAACCGTCGTGACTGACACGCCACTCGTCTCCATGGCGATCTTGTCCGCCTTGAAACCGCCCTTCTCGACAACGCTCTGTAGGAAGTCGGCGCTGGACCACTTGTCGAGGCCGGCACGAGGAAGCGGCGTGCCCTCGGGGCGTGTGGCCTTGGCGGCGGCCTGGATGACCCCCATGTTGGGCACGTACTTCCACGAGTTGAAGATGGCCTGGCCGCCGGGCTTGAGTGTTCGGTAGATTTCCTTGACGGTATCGATGCCGTCATTGGGCAACACGAAGAGTAGTGCATTAGCAAGCGACAGGGTAAAGGTGCCATCGGCGAACGAGAGGGCGTTGGCGTCCTGGTTCTCAGCCTCAGCAGGCCAGTTGCCCTTGGCAGCCCGCTCCCGGTAGACCTTTAGAGCCTCCTCGTTGATGTCAGTGGCTTTGATGGACACGCTCAGCGACTTGCCGGCAATGGCCTCGACGACGGCGGCACTGGCAGCACCGGTGCCGCAGCCGTCGTCGTGGATGACGGCACCGTCAGCAATGGGTGGGAGGAAGGTGAGCGAGGCCCTCGCCAAGTTCTCCATGCTGTCGGTTACCAGCTCATCGTAAAGCTGAGGCGTGGGTGCAAGGGCCTGCTTGGGCACGAACTTGTTGTCTGATTCGGGGGCGTTCATGGTGATGTACGGCAAGACTCGGGACTCCCGGTGAATGGTAAAGGGGCAGGCTGACTTATTGGGCGCTGTTGGTTTTATCAACTACTGGTAGCTAGAAGGGCTGGATAGTTGAGTCAAGTCGAGCTGGGAACGAAGATAAAGAGCTCCGTGAGGGCCCAGGCAAGTGAACAAAGAGCACAGTCGAATAGCACAGTCAAAGAACAGCCTCCCGCTCGTCCCCCGACACATCACATCGGGGTCCGCGCCAGGCGCCTTCCCTCTCCGTCACTGTGCCCTCCCTGTGCTGCTCTACTATGTAAAGCAAGGGGTTTGTTGGCTCGTTGGCGGAGGGGTCGGAGTTTGTAGCTTTGGGGGCCGATTGCAGTGCGACGTCTCGTCTTAGCAGGCAGACCTCAGACCTGCTGTTTGCCTGCGTAACTAACTGGCTGCCTACCAGGTACTTGGGGCAGTGTAGTCCTCTTAACCGTACGTAACCGCTTTCGCCAGATCCTCCGCAGAGAAAGACGTATACAATGTACTTAAGCCATATATATTAGCAACCGGAACCCAGCGCAGGTCGGCAATCCTGTCCATTTATCCATTCCGCCAGGGTTATCTCCCCCTCCGCCATTACATTATATTATCTCTCGATTTATCGATTACGAGGTGCGCCTGTGACTCTGCGCTCACTTTGGTAAAAGGCCGAATGCAGGCGAGGTGGAAGCCATGACAATACAGAAATAACACCCGCTTGACCATGTGTTATAGGCATGCTCTCCGGTATGCTCTCCGGTTGGCGCCCCTAGCACTAGTTAGGTACCTACCTCATCGTGGCTAGGTAGATATTTAAAAACCCCTCACCACCTCACCACCTCACCCATTGCATAGTAATTATTGATACTCGATGCTACCGTGCCTCTCCAAGACTGTTCCATTGCGGCTGGAATGCATAGAGCTAGCGCTATACCCAACCACCTGAGAGTCTTTTGCGGCGGCCGGATATACTCGATAAACCGTTACCTTTTGCCCAAGTCTTGATCGTTACAAGCCTCCGCTAGGTTAGGTACTTAAGTACCCATGGCACCTCGGTGGTGTAATCATGCCGATGGAGCCGGGGCTCACTCTCGTACAAGTGTTCACCCTCGGGCAGCGCTCAGAGGGTATTTACTGCCACCATGTAGATAGGCAAGATTACTGAAGCGTTTTGAGAATACAGAAGGTCTTCGGCCACTGCCTGTCGCATTTCATTCGCACGTACTCCGTATGGAAACGCAGGTAGAAAGAGGCCTCGAAATTCAGCATTTCGCATTCCAGGCATTTCCGCCTTCAACGTACAGCGGGTGGACACACACACACACACGGAGAGTGCCTCAGCAAGCACCGATGCGGCGCGGTCGCATATGTGCCGAGTGGCTGGTTGGGATGATGAAGCCCAGAATCCTTCTCGGCACCCGCTTGAGAGAGACATTTGTTTATTCGAGAGTGGCGGGCGACTAAACCACCCGTGGGCGACGGATGTCTCAGTACCAATCGATTAGAAATATGCAGGTTGGCAAACAGAGATTTTAACCAAACAGATATCTTTTGTATGCTTAAGGACGATATACTATAGTTGATATGACGATGTCTGCATGGAGTGCAAGACAAGGTAGCGGGATTCCCTGTCCAATATCTTGTTATATCTTGGCCCAGCTAAGTTCTTTAGTAGCTAGGTACTGGGCCGTGACGAATGCTACCCTGGAAACAGGTAGCCCATCTAGTGGCCTAATAGTGGCGTGACTTAATTATAGCACCCCCTTGACTTGCTTCCTAGGCGAACCTGTAGACATGTGGATGCTCAGACGAACTGTACTACATAACTTAGTAATTACGAATCACGTATAGCAACAGTTAAAATGTTTCCAGAGGTGCCATATGGCAATAGCCGTGCTTCGGAGGACAAGGACAATATTGACTACTTAAGTACTTGTACCTACTTATGGTATCGTCACCTACTTAAGTATATATGCGTATGTTGCCTCGGTACAAGGAGGAACTTGGGAACTCCCCCAGTAAGAACTAACGAATGCAACGTCACTTGTAGACGCACCTCGTCGTAATCCGTATTCCCGTGACCCTGCAAAGTACTTATTGACATATTCCCTACGCTAGACTGTTATAGCACCATCGGGCGGCACAGATCGATCGACCGCACTTACAGGCGGTTCCATAGACTAGGTCTGATCGGGTTGTGCTCAGTCCTGCACAACACAACGGCTCGTTTGGGGGGGGGAAGCCTGTGTCCACGTGTTTCTAGGGTCCAGCTCTGCGCCGGGACTCTGTCCGCACTTGCACCCCACCAGGACCCCAAGAGCAGTACCAAGTACTGGATGCGCCAAAAGCGGCGCCTTAGAGAGCTAAGGTTAGTGCCCGTTAGTACTGCCTACCAGGTACAGCCGCTGTACTCGGGCATTCCCAGTGCTCTCTCCAGTGCTGTGTACCGGTTGTCGATTACCCCTCCATCGATGAAAATACCCACGCAACTTGTACTTGTACTTTGGACACGGGCGCATTTCTCCATCACGGCAGCCGTTATTACCCGTTTTATCATTATCATTTCTAGCCGTGCAGTAAAATAAACCAACTACCTACTTATTCTTCATCGTAAAAGAAAGGGAATACAAATACATTAACTAGATCCGCGGCCCGTATACTAGTATCATACAGTCCCGCACATGGCCCGCTCCATCGCCCCGGTCTAGCCGCCTCTAGATGGCGCATCTCACGCAACCTTGCACGCCCAACTCCCCGCCCTCCCTCGGCGGGGGGGTTGGCGTATCTCGTATACGTAGGTCTTTTAGTTATACGTACATGGGTATGTAAGTATTCACAAAGGGGACAGTCAGCCCTCTTAGTAACGGGGCGTCTGCGGCCGCGAGGGTCGTCGCGCGCTCTCCAGGTCCGCCACGTACGTCTTGGTCCCGCGCTGGTCGCCGAACGACGCCTTCGCCGCCGCGCCCGCGTCCGTGTCGGTGCTGCGCGTGCGCGACGCCAGCTTGGACTGCGAGTCCGACGTGGGCGCGTTGGACCCGAGCTCGTAGCCCCCGCCGCTCGAGCCGCTGCCCCGCGTCATCTGGCTGAGGAGGTGCCGCATCGACGCCACCGCCGACGTCTTGGACAGCACCACCCAGAGCGACGGCGCCGTCGGCAGCGACGCCGTGATGAGACCAATCGCCGGCTCGTAGATGCTGTGGGGAGGGGGGGAACCGGGGGTTAGCTTGGCGCATGGAGAGAGACGATGCGAAGGAAGGACGAAACGAGGAGAACGAGAGGGGGGGGGGGAGGGGTTTACATACACCAAGACCAGAGGGGTGAGCACTTGCACCCAAACCGCGTCTGGGTTCTGCGTGGTTGTCACGCGGTAGTACAGCACGATGATGCTGGCAACGAGCGCCCTAGAGACGGATCAGTTCGGGCCCAACTAGGTAGAGTGGTCGCCGCGTCTTTTACGTACAGAATACCCGTCGAGAAGACAGCCATGACACCAATCTTGTACCGCCTAGACATCTGTAGCGTCCACACGTTGACGATGGCCAGTGTCAGCACGTAGACATCCAGGCTCAGGTTGACCGAGGCCGTCGCCTGCGCGATCTTGACCTGCTCCTCGACGCTGCATGTCCTGGGCCCGCAGTGGATGGCGATGTAGAGCGTCAAGATGGTGTAGAAGAATAGCACAATGCCGATACCGACGTAGATGACGTAGGCGGTCATGGGCCTCGCCCTGCGAGGGAAAATGGCCAGCAGCAGAAGCAGAATCGACAGTTTGGCGAATCCATTGGGGATGGCGGATATCAGGAGAAACACAAACAGCCTCTGTGGTCGACGTCAGCCGGACGGAACAAGTAGCCACGCCGCACGTCTGCTGGCAAAGGGAGAGGGCCATACCGGCGCGAATTTGGGGTCTTGAATCTGTCCCGGCGAAGCCAGGGCCGAGCCTGAGTTCAAGCCCGCCTGGACAAAGACTGCCCGAACTGTTAGTATTCGCACAATTCATCGTTGCGCGCTTCCCAATGTCTGCTTACTGGATCCGATGATTCCGGTATTGGCAATCACAAAGAGCTATAAAACATGTCCAATTAGCAACCGACGACCCGGTATTTATCCAAGTGCGCGGGGGGTAGAACTCACAGATCCGACTAGAACCGACCAGTCGTCGAGCGCGAGCTTCTTAATGATGATAGCCCGAACCCAGAGTTTGGCGGCGACGACAGCCACCATAATAACTGTGATGGCAACGATGGCGGCCAGAGGGTTCGCGCTCAGTGCCACCGAAGGCGGAGGGCCCATGGGAGGGGCCTGTCGCACCGCATGCATCATCAGGCTGTCCGTCATACTTGAGAAGTCCTAGGTAGGCCCGAAGAAAGATACCAGAAGTGCACGAGTGGTCCGCGGGAAAGTTAATGGGCAGGTCAACGTTCGGAATTGGAAAGGATATACATTTGTCGTCGTCGTGGTCTTACTCGAGCCCTAGGATATCCCACAAGCGGTGAAAAGGGGAACATCGGCTCCTACGAACTGTAACACAACATCGTGTCGCTCCCAGCTGCCAGTTACGTCCCCTGAAATGCCGGGGATGCAATGGAACCTGCACACACGCCTCTGCCATTCTAGAACTTCGAACCCGCTTGGAGGAGGGTTGCGGGGAAGGATCTGGCAGGTGGTCGACGACTAGAAAATCTGCAATGGAGCAATAAAAAGATGCAGGGATGAGGGGAACCGTCCTGGGTAATTGGTCCGTCGCATTGCAGCTTACCGACATCAGGTTCAGGTGGGAGGGAGGGTAAGATTCGTCGACTTGGGGTGTGGCGTTCCGTGGGCGAGCGGCACAACTCCACGCCGTCCAACACGCCGTCCGACATGCGACGTCTCGAAGAATGAAACGATTGAAACATGGTGTGACCAGGAAGGGTTGTAGAATGGCGTGCATATATTGCCGTTTAGTGTTATCTTTATTTCTCTTCGGTGGCGCAAACATATCTGATAGACGAGGTCCCCTGTCCACCACATTGTACCGTCAGCTACCTATCTTCTCGATATGCTCTCCCTGTCCCTTGCTCATCAATCGAGACCCCCCAGCCCAGTTCGTCAGGCCACTGCGGAGTACCCGGACACTGTCTCGCACCTAAACAAGAAGCTCTAATTGCGCCGTCGGCGTCGGTACGGTCAGCGATGGCCACACACCACCGGCCGGTCCCCGTTTTACACCTAGGTTCATTTCGTCTTTTCAGGGATGGCGAGGAGCTGCACCATCCGGCGCGAACACCGGGATTGATCGTCGTCGTCCATTGCAATACGGGCGGCGAGCTACTGAACCGCGCATCGAGGACCATCGTTGCGCATAGGATGCCGGGCGACGTTGTCGTTGGTTTCACTCACCCTCATGAGCGCCTTCACCCTCCCGGGGTTTCCGTGAAGATGCCGATGGAGTGTAGATTCCTTATTAGGCTTGCCTTCATATCTAGAGTGCAAAATTCGTACCCAAGAAAGACAAATAATTCTAAATAACCTTCAGTTGATGTCTTTTTCTGATATCAGCGGCCTGCTCTGAAACACATAGCTTGTGCATGTGTTAAACGACAAGAGGAAAATTAGAAGCCGCAGTATTGAAGAAATATTCTACGCCTATCTAGACAATGTTTTTTCGAGAATCTCGACTCAATCCACTAGCATGGATCCCGGCCGTGCAGAGCACGTGGTGGTCGTGGTGCCCCTTTCTAGAGTCAAACTCGGTCAAAAGTCTCATTCGTAAAGGCTACGAGGAGGTGAGTAAATACGTTCGCCCTTGCTTTAATAAAGAGAAAACATGTTCATTGTGTCTCGTAGATCAACAAGGCCTTGGGTCTTCCATTCCGCATCAAATACTGGAGCCACGAATATATCATAATGCCTGCAAAGTATCTGAAGGACCTCAAGACAGCTCGCAAGGACCACGCGAGCTTTTCTGAGAGCATACAAGATGTCAGTACGCGAATGAAGACTCGCAGTCCAAATACTGACTAGTTTCAGGTCTTTTTCCTCAGGTCTTTCGTTGGGGACCTGTTCCAGACGGATCGCATGGTTTATACCGTCAAAAAGGGGCTGAACCCGCATCTGAGTCAGTCACATCGGACACGCAGGATCAATCAATATCCTTGTCACTGATACTATTTTCAGATGAGGCTACAGACTTATGCATTGGCGAAGCAGAAGGTGCGTTCCGGGCGGAAATGGGGGATTGCGAATGTAGGTTAATACGCCATATCACAGCGTAGCAGTCCTGACTAATAACTGCTCTAGCCTGGACATCACTACCTGCACTCGATCTACTCTGTGGCATCGCACATCGTATAGCTTCGCGAATCCTCGTTGGCGAGGAGGTATGTAGGAATCCAGCTTTTCAGGGGGCATCGGCCGAGTACTTCCAAGGCCATGCTATGCTGGGATTCATCCTCCTCCATATACCGATCAGGGCAATTAGGGAAGTATTGAAAGTCCCCCTTTCCTATTTTCAACGCCGCAGGCAACGACGGGTGCTCAGTTTGGTCTCCTCGGTTATGCGGAAAAGGCTGGAAGCCAGGCTTTCGGGTAAAGATGGCGAAGACCATATCGACTGCATGAGCTGGACTCTCAAGATCAAAGATGACTTCCCCAAGTCTAAAAATGAAGATCAATTTTGGCAGATGTCGCACGAACTCATCCATCTTCTCGGCGCATCCCACGCGCCGACAGGTATGGCTCTCACGCAGTTGCTCTGGTTAATTTTGGACGAGCCTCAATATCTTGAACCCCTTCGCAAGGAAGCCGAAGAGGCCATCGCTCAATATGGAATGACGTCCAAGTTATTCAGCCATCTACCACTACAGGACAGTTTTATCAGAGAAACGAATCGGCTGCACTCGAACAATAAACGTACGTCGAGATGCGGCCGATGATTCAACCCCCCGTTTATTTGTATTGAAATTGCTAACAACCGACGGCAGTGGGCATACCCCGGCAGATCATGGGAGAGCCATTCACATTCCACGACGGATTCACGATTCCGCCCGGCACGCGCATCGCCTTCCCGGTAGATCAGTATACTCGAGATCCGGACGTCTTCCCTGATCCCGAAACGTTCAACGGCTTCCGATATGTCCGGCTCAGCGAGGATGATGCCCGCACGGAGGAGGGGGTGAATCAGTGGAAGGCGTCGCACGCTCACCAGTGGAACCTCGTGTACGTATTACCTCGCCCCGTTCAGACCAGCTTGATCCTAGCCGAGAATACACCGAATGAGGATTTTAACGTTGGGTGCATAGCTTTGGCTACGGCGCTCATGTGTGTCCTGGCCGCTTCTTCGCCATCCGCCTCATGAAGATCGTGCTCACCAAACTGCTCGTGGAGTACGACATTCGTTCTGAGTGGCCGCAGGGTGGTGTGCCCCCAAGTTTCTATATTGAGGGCTCTGCAGTGCCGCATAGAACTGCCAAGATGTCCTTCAGGCGACGCTCGGCGGCGAAAACGGAGTTCACTGCAAAGGGGAAAGAGGATTAATATCATCTAAGGTTAGACGACACCAACCAGTGAAGCAACATGACGTAGCAATTATTGTAGAGGAATCGTCGCGTTATATCACATTCAAACCCTTTTCCTCATTTGCCGTTAGAAATAAACTTGTGATGCTACTTTCATAGTGATATAGTTGTGAAAAAGCTATATAAACGTTTAGTTATGCTTACATTCGATTACGGGTGTGGCGGAAGCAAAGCATGAATTTAACCGATAGAGTCGACGAAGGCTTGTCCATCTCCCAATGACATAACTATGTGACACTATCACGTTTGCACATAGAATAATCCTGGTCCCTTGATATATCTATCATTTCAATTGACTAAATCAATACCTGGTATTAGAAGCATCTGTTTACACTATAGTTGCTCCTCCGAAGCCAGCCGTTTAAGAAAGCTTTCTTAGCTACACTCTGCGCTTAAGGGTTACAAACATAGGGGGACGATCCCATCCCACGTCAAACTTCTGTCCTTCATCCCACTTATTACTCTCCTCGCACAATTCGATGTCGAATTGTTTAAGGAGCTGCGTAAGTGCTCGACTTGCCACCATAAGTGCGAGGCTATTAGCGCGATTAGCGGCGACTGGATGCCGGGGCAGGGGTTAAGATTCGGCTTACCTTTTACCGATGCAATTTCGAGGTCCGACGGAGAAGGGCTGATACGCGCCCTTTTTATCATTTTTGAATTCCGTTGAGGGGTTGGGGAGCCAGCGCTCGACGATGAAGCTTTCCGGCCTGGCGAAG
This sequence comes from Xylaria palmicola, assembly GCA_022385595.1. Taxonomy (NCBI): domain Eukaryota; kingdom Fungi; phylum Ascomycota; class Sordariomycetes; order Xylariales; family Xylariaceae; genus Xylaria; species Xylaria palmicola. Next base: position 104,082 of record MU281389.1, on the reverse strand, counting down.
TTTGTGGGCGAGTGGCAAGCTGCAAATTGGCTTACACCAACAGAGGTCTTTCCCGGAGCTGAATTAATAAGAATATCAAACATGAGGGGAGACGTAACTTACATTTGGGGGAACAAAATGGCCGTCGATGACATGTCCTGCGCGTCCTGTACGTCTTTGGATATTCCCAGACACGGGAGGGTGGACCCGAAGCGCTTCCGTGATTGCAGCATCAATGTAGGTAGAGTCATCCTTGAGAGCGCCTTCTCGAGCTTTTCGAAGCGCATCTGGGTGGTTGAGGAGATAGTAGACAGTCGATATGAGGCAAGTGGCCGTCTCCTGCCCTCCCGCGTTGAGGAGCACTGTGGTTGTGCCATCGATCTCTTGCTTCGTCATGCCCTTCTCATGATTGTTCTCGAGAATCTGTAGCTGGGGTCAGAATGACTCTAACACAGTCCTTCTAGTTTGAAGGGAGGGATCTCACATATTTCATGAAGTCGTGCAAGTCGGGCACGTCTTGAGCCATTCGCTTGTCGACCCTAGCTTTAGTGGCCTCGAAGAACTCCTCTTGCTCCCTTTTGATCGAAGGGACCATCATCATCAATTTCAATAACAAGTTCACCAGGTAATACTCTCGCGATACATAGATGATAGGGAATATCTTCATCTTTCCGAAGAAGTCAATTGTGAAGGGGTGCAGCTTCCCACTGGGCAGACTGTTGAACGACTCGCCAAAGGTTAGATGCGACATGACGTCGAATGTGAAGACATTACTCCAATGGTTCAGATCGATCTTGGTGCCCGCCGACTGCGCCAGTTTCTCCATCAGAGTCGCGATGTGGCCATCCACCAGTCCCTGCTGTCGTCGGACGGCGGCGCCAGTAAAACCATAGCTTATGATTTTGCGAATCCGCGCATGATCCTCATCATTCGACCCTGTGCTGTCAGAATATCGATCATATATCATATTCATGAAAATAAGCTCTCATTCTCTTACCAAACAAGTGAATTGCTTCCGGTCTGTCTGGGAAGCGCTTGAAATCTTTCGCAAGTTGGGACTTTCCATTCTGGAGGCTGTAAATGTCTATGCGGAATGTCAGCTCAGATTCAAGAGTGAACCTGCACAAAGAAAAGAGCTGCACATGCCATTCCAAGCCGCAGGAGAGGCGAAAGACAAGGCGTCTGGCGCAACCCGGACAACTTCGCCATATTTCTGGTGCGCAGCCCAGACATCGCTCACGTAGTTTCCTTTACAAGTGTTCAACAGCCCCGGGAAAGCAAAGGCTGTTCGGTTCAAAGGACCTGGGAACCGCGCAAGAGGGTGAAGAGTCACGTTATAGATGGCTCGCCCTACTACATATGTGATGAACTGGCGAAATAATTAGTATTTCGTATAAGCCCATAGCGGAGATGGATAGGAAGTAAACTACCAGCACAGATAGAGCACCAAGCCCCTGAACGAAGGTGAAGTCCTGCAAGAGACTCATATTGATTACACGTTGCAATTACGCGTTGTTCAAGCTACTGGTCTCGACTTTCTGGCAGAGACGAGATCTACAAGATCTAGTTGGCCTACGTAGAGCGTCATATTAAGCAAGCTATAGTAACACATTTTTCAATCCGAACCAACGGCGCGAAAGAGGTCTGTAACGGACATTCTCGTCCAGAAGCCTTTCAGTCCGGCCGCCGAGGCGATTCTGTCACAGAAAGACCTCAAAGAGAGTATCAGCAGTGATTAGGAGGGATGCCGAGGAAAGACCATGCATGCAGTCGAAGGGATGAGTGCTCTCGGTTGCCATGCAGAAAGGGTTTTGGCCACCGAGCTACAGTAAGGTCTTTCTCGGTACGCCGTATTTTGGCCAACACGTTACCGTAGGGTAGCATCCACGGCCGACGGGTGCCGTTTGCGATCAAAAGAATCATGGGTAGGAGCTGCAATGGTACCCTCCCTCACAGTTGGAGATGCTCAGCTACCCCAAGTTGGAGTCCTGTCCTGGGGTAGGCCGGTACTCAAAGTAAGCCTGCATCTATAATACGACGTCGGGCACCGCTCTGATTCAGTCTGGGATTCAGTTCCCCGTCCGCAATCACTTCGGTAGCCAGTCCAGGGCCCCCACCAATCCCTGGGCGGCAGATCGTGCAGCTCGTCCACCGAATGGTTGACACGACCGTGTTGTAGTCGCAGGTGCGACACTTCTCATTCGGCCGCGAAAGATACATTCGGCAGTATCTGGCCTGGGACCCGATTGGGGAGACCATGGTGAGTGACTGTCCGTGCCGTATTCGCAGGCAGAGATTTGTAATCTGTAATGTGCCGGCATGGTCAAATTACCGTCAGGCTCTGATTCAAGCCACACGCGACTTGTCACAAAGGCAAAGCCGCTGTGTCTAGGACGAGCTTCTGAGACATCCCCTACCTAACTTTCCCCTCTCTTGATTTTGTAAGGCGACTTCTAGAGGTATTGTATTACTCGATCCGTCTCTACACTAGCTGCTCCAAGTCTTCACCATGGATGAAAGCAAGCAGCCTCCGGCCGACCAGCCGACAACTGACGCCAAAGTCGCTGTCAACGACGAGGCCAGCAGCACGAAGCCAGACAGCGCAGTGCAACTCGAGGAAACAAAACACAATGAAAAGCCAGCTGCGGGAGTACCTGGCGGGCTCGGCGATGGCTCGCAATATCTGCCCCTGGGGTTCCGACTCTACGCCATCACGTCCGCCTTGATGCTTGGTGTTTTCTGTGTCGCGTTAGACAATAATGTGCGTATTTCGTATCAACGGAGGCCAACTCCTGAGGCATCGCTGACAGGGCCTCCAGATTATCGGCGTCGCAATCCCGCGCATTACAGATGAGTTCCATTCTTTGAACGATGTGGGATGGTACGGCTCGGCCTACCTCTTACCGGGCTGCGGTAAGTCTAGCCACTCGAAAAGCTCCCCCAAAGGCACTTGGTAGAGAGGTGCTGATATCGTTAAACGCAGCATTCCAACTTCTATTCGGGAAACTATACTCCATCTTCAGCGTGAAATGGACATACCTCTTCGGGCTCCTGATGTTCGAGGTCGGCACCGTCATCTGCGCCGCGGGCCCGAACTCGACGGCCCTCATCATCGGGCGTGCCATCGCGGGTCTGGGAAGCTCGGGGCTTTTCATCGGGGCGACGCTGACGATAGCCCAGACCGTGCCGCTTGACAAGCGGCCCGCGTTCATGGGGACAATTGGTGGCGTCTACGGAATAGCGTCCGTGATCGGACCGTTGGTAAGCCTGCTTTGTGTATCCTTCACGGTTTATTTCGAGTCTTTTGGCTCTCCTTAAATCTGATCTTGATATTCTAACAAGATAATGCGCGTAGATAGGAGGCGCATTCACAGACCATGTCACATGGCGCTGGTGTTTCTACATCAATCTCCCGCTGGGTGCGGTGACCGCAGCCGGATTCCTGTTGACGCCCCGGCCAGCCGACACGCCGGCGTCGAGGACGATGACCTGGAGCCAGATTATAAAGAAACTGGATCCCGCCGGTAGCGTGCTGTTCATAGGGGGCATCGTGAGCCTCCTTCTCGCCCTCCAATGGGGCGGCCTCGTCCACCCGTGGTCTGATGGCCGCGTCATAGCACTCTTAACAGTATTCGCTGCAGCCATCGTAGCATTCACCGTTGTCCAGTTCTTCGCCGGAGCCAACGCCACCATCCCGAGACAGATAGCTCGGCAGCGCAGCGTCGCGTTTGCTTGTCTGTTCGGATTCACGATTGGGGGTTCGTTCTTCATCATTACATACTACATGCCTCTCTGGGTGAGTTTGCGCCGCTTCCAACATGCTGCCTGCGTGGCCTGGTATCTTCTGAGACTAATACTTGGATCCAATAGTTCCAAGCTATCAAGAACGATAACCCCGTCGAGGCGGGCGTCCACTTCCTTCCTTTCATCTTGCCCGAAATTTTCGGTATCATCATTTCTGGCGGCCTTGTTACGGCGTTCGGATACTACAACCCGTTCCTGATCGCCAGCAGCGTGCTTATGAGCATTGCGGCCGGTTTGTGTACAACCCTGACCCGCGAGAGTTCCCAGGGAGAATGGGTGGGTTATCAGTTCCTCTACGGAATCGGAGTGGGCATCGGCTTTCAACAGGGGCCGATTGTCGCGCAGACGGTGTTGCCGCCGCAGGACATTGCGGTAGGCACCGCCATGGTCCTGTTCGTGCAGATTTTCGGCGGCGCCCTGTTCGTCTCGGTAGCGCAGAATGTCTTCGCAAGTAATCTGGTGCAAGGCCTCGCCTCTCTCGACATCCCCGGACTCGACCCTCGGATGGTTCTGACGGCGGGCGCAACTAATCTACGAGATGTCGTGCCAAGCGAGGATTTATCTCGCGTGCTTGTCAAATATAACGACGCTGTCGTGAAGACCTTCCAGCTGGGTCTCATCGTTTCGGCTATAAGCATCATTGGCGCACTGGGTGTACAATGGAAGAGCGTAAAGGCAGGGGTGCCGAAGTCTGACCCTGAAAATGCAAAGGCAGAGTCAGAGACGGGCAAGGCAGAGTCATCATGATTCATCAATCAATTTTAGGAATTGTTCGTCGTAATAAGACTATGACGTTTAGTATCAGTCAATTGTTATCAGATGCGGCAACCCCAGAGGTTGAGAAGAATTGGTAGATAGCATAATTTCTAGCATAGTTACGTAAATACTGCAGGTTAACTCAGCATGGATAAATGTCTCCATATTCTTAAAGGACTTTTTAACAGATGAGTGACTGCTACCGTTCCTACGAGTGTGATTTTAGATGAACTTTCAAGCAAGCAGCTGCAGGATATTCTCAAAGCTGGCTCGGCGATTGAATCGCATGCCGTGAAAGTCCCGGCCACCGGACCCCGGAGCACTCAAAAGTCAGAGGTCTACTAAAAAAATATAATCCTGATTATCTGTCTCTTCACATTGCGTGCATGTTTTTTCAGATAGACAATTGACTTCTGTTACGCTTGTACTTTTGCATACTTTTACAATTTAAAATGGAAGGGTTCGGGCTTTCTTCACGAGGCGCTGCCAATGTCGCTGCTATATGGCCGCGTATCAGCAAAGCTGTCGAAGAACGTGAGCAGAAGCAAAGCTCCGCTATTGACATGGGAACATCAGAAAACTTTCTTATCAGAGATGAGTTGATCGAGGTGTTCAAGAAAGCTGTTCAGGACGAGCTCTGCAGTCGCGTAAGTTTGTTCAAGCCGAAATGCGCTGCCGAGCAGCCTGCATGCCAAGATTGACTGAAATCTGATGTCATTACAACTCATATATAGCACTTCTCTTATCCAAACGGTCTTGCGGGCGATCAAGATCTCTTATGCGCCCTAGCTAAGTTCTTCAACGAGTACTTCCGGCCACTAGTCCCCGTGGAGAAGCAACATATTGCGACAGCGCCAGGGGTAGCCTTCTCTCTCGATGCTTTGTTGTATAATATTTGTGAAGTCGGCGACGGTCTCCTTATACCTGCGCCATGTTGGAGTAAGTAACAACACATGCCCAAGTCTCTTGTTTCGTAAGCTGACTGATCCCGTACCTTAGACGGCTTCGACTGGCTAGTTAACGTCAGGGCCGGTGTACACCCTGTTTTTGCCGGGGTAGACAGTCTCGATGATGTCTTCGCGTTGACTAAAGTTATCGACTCTCTAGAGGAAGCGTTCACCCAGTCATCTCACCCGGTAAAGGGGCTACTTTTGACAAACCCTCACAATCCACTTGGACGATGCTACCCGGCAGAGACTCTCCAGGCCATTATCAAGTTCTGCGACGAAAAGAAGATTCACTTCATATCAGACGAGATCTATGCTATGTCCGAGTTCGCCAGCTCAGATGTTCCATTCCAGTCCGTGCTGCAGACTGACATCCGAGGTATGGGGTGTGATCCGTCTCGTGTTCATGTCATTTGGGGATTGAGCAAAGATCTGGGTTCAAATGGTCTGCGCATGGTATGTGATCTACCTCCTGATGGTGGCTGGAAAATCCTTGTTGATACAGCCATATTTAGGGGTGTTGCGTCACTCAGGCTAACAAGCCACTGGTGACTGGGCTCGCGTTGTCATCAAATACCCAGCTCTCATCTCTCACGTCACTGGTGACTACCAGCCTTCTGAATTCCCCAAACCTGTCACAATTATTCTCGCTCAACTCCAAACGCCTTGCCGAGGCATATGTGACTATAACGTCATGGCTGAAACAGCAAGGGATTCCCTACATACCGGCCTATATGGGATGCTTCGTTTTTGCGAGAATAGCGCCTAACGCCGAAACGTGGGAAGACGAGATGGACGTAGTACAATCATGGAAGAATGCCGGCGTTTCTGTGTCGCCAGGGAGGAGCTACCACGTTCCCGATACTGCGAAAGGTTGGACTCGAATAAATTTTGCTCTGGCGCCTGCCGATCTAGCTGAGGCGCTGAGGAGAGTGACCCTCGTATTGAATCACTCGCGCGAACGAAACGGGGGCCCGCCCAATTCTATAGACATTGCTTGAAACTGGATATTTAACTAGGTACTTGTCTATGCCGATGCATATGGGTTATTTCAAATAGGTATCGAAAGCACTGAACATTTTGTGCGTAACGATAAAGAAATACGGGCCATGGGGGTGTGCCAATACAGTACTTAGATACTTACGCAATAACTAAATTAGTATCGTCTCTTAATTTATAATACTTAATTCTCAAAGAACGTGATCATTTTTACTATTTTGAAATGCCTTTGGTAGAATCATTTGATTGGGATAACCTTACAACTGGTGAGAAAGGCTCTCTCTTATAGGGCTGGAATGACTCGATTTCATCTAATATCAACTGGGGGCTTTAAGGTCCATGGTTTCCTTCTTCCTCTAAGGGAATGTGCCTTTCGACCTTTATACACAGCTCATTCTCTCCGCCTCTTCCCCAATAGCCTGGTAGTAGACCTATAGGCACTCTACGTGGCTGCGCGTGCTTCTATAAGGGGTTAGGGTAGGGCTTCTACGTGTAACACAACCTCAACCTAACTCGTACTACCAATGAATGGAAATATCAATACGGTGACTTTATTTGCTAACAGCTGTCTAGCGATACCAAGCTCGTCGTATAGTTCTCGGCATTAAAAATAGTCGTCTCTATCGGAGGGCTCATCTAGCCGAATCTGGAGCATCTTTTTATCACCTTTCTCTACCATTACTAATGATACAACCAAGCCATTTTGGATATCAGACCCAAACAGCACGGGTCCAGGATATCCTCTCTCCAATCATCGTGGCATCAACTGATGCTTCTGCGACTGGAATAAGCTTGGCCCAATGAAAATATGGGACGGGCTCGAAAGCTACATCGCTTGACGATTAGACTGAGTTGTTAACATACCCAAGGGGTGTAATGCTTGTCATTACCATTACGATGCCCCTTCCTCTTCCGGACTGTTCATATCAATGAGTGGGCTTAGCGAGCTCCTGTATGAAGACCGAACAGTATCTGACGAGGGGCATATCGTGGATGGACGAGGGGTCTGAAGCCTCGGATATCACATAACAATAAATGGCCGGAATTATCTGCATCGTAAAGGCAGCATCAAGTCTGCTGCGTGCCCTTAATCAGTTGGCTCGCACGACCGCGCAAGTACTGTATAGGATGGAACTAGAAAATAGAGATGACTAGCTAGTACACACTAGATATCCTTTCATTCACCATATGGTGCTTGCACCCACTAGTCGTGGTATGCTGGCTACCACTCTTCACAACAATTCCTCGCCAACAACTTCGAGACACATACGAGAATGGCATATAAAGGGCGAAAACAGTAGCGTATATGGTCCGACCTTCACTAGAAAAGTATAAGATGCAGAGAGTCACTCCCGGGGATGGCGTTAGGTAGTTATTAGATGGGTACGATAGTCTAGGAAAAGAACTGACACCGGGACTATTGACATAATATCCGCTGTTCATCACATTTACTGCTATCCAGACGCGCGGCTGTTGGGAGCTCGATGCCTTTTGACATCATTGAGCATCTAGAATCGCTAGGCCGAATTCATGTAGAAATTTTCGCGGTTGAAGCATGCATGCCCGGAACCCTTCTTGGCTCAGGATACTCCAAAGCTTTTGTTCATGTATCTCTTAGGGGGGCTTGAGTCAAAAACATGTTAAAGATGGTCAAGCTAGGCCAAAATACATGTATCATAGCTTTGCAATTGGGCTTGACGTTACCATGCCAATTTTATTCAAGGGGCAGGGATAGGGGGATGAGTTTGATAATACAGATATCTGGTGTTATGCTGAAACTGTACATACCCAGTGCTCTCTCCCATATGCTACATAGATTTGCCAGCCATCGAGGCTCAAACTGCGTCACCAGGATACAAGCGCTGAGTTCGCGGATGCGCATTATCGTGCCTGTAAACTAAGCTGTGACAGAACTCCAAACAGTCCATATACAAGAAAGCGCACAGCTCTACGTGGATATGACGAGGATAGAAGCTTCAAACTATGGGCCAGGCTTCAGGCGTCAGCAAGTTCTCTGTTCAAACCGACAAGGAATTTTACCTTCGAGGTATATTTTCGGAGGGACGCCTCCGATCACAAGCGTCGTTTCACAATCGGATTTAACTATTCGTAGCTTAAACACTAGTGTGATGTTATCGGTCCATCTCAGAGGCCACATCGAAGGGTAGCACGAGAGATATGGTATGGTTACCTGAAAGGGAAGTGCCTGCAGCGAACGGTAATGTGTTTGACCCTAGCTGGAAATGCGGGTTGTGGATGCAGCAAGGGCACACAGCAGACTTGATGCTGCCTTTACGATGCAGCTGATTCCGGCCAGTTGGTGCTACATATTCCCCATCCCAGTCACAAGACACAATAACTTAATCGAGTATTTTCGCCCATCCAATGGGCGAATACAATTAATGCACCATTCCTAAGGCACGAATGTTCACGTGCATTTACCGTAGCATATGTGGCATGATAGTGACATTTCTACAACGAGGAACCCGACGCACAGATCCCACTACAGTACGAGTGCGTGTGTTTAAATCAATCATTCCGTAGGCTTCCGGTATCACGATTGAGCTCATGGTACACAAGATATTGTGTGGAAAGAGTCCCTGTAAATTTCTCGAGTACTAACTCAGAGACTTCTCTCTCCTCCATTGTTTAATCTTATATCCTGGCGAATGTAAATATGATAGATTTTGTCAGTATATATTTTCCTTCGATTGCTACTATGTGGAGACTGGCCTCAATGGTTAAAGTAAAGGAAGGCATCATTGGTTAAGTATAGTCCATGAACGAGGTCGATAGCATCATTAGGCCGATGTCTAGGAATAGGTTAGCAGTTACGACATATCGGACTGATCTGAGTCACGCCACTTTCCAAAGTTACTGCCATGTCCCAAAATAGAGGAACAGAAGGTGGGCGAGAGCTTGACAGTACATTTAGCAAGGATTAGCTGTATTTCGCTATGCGGATGACAAGAGAAACCCCTCACACCGTCCCGATTAAGTCCTTCCCTTGAGCCATCTTCGACCAGTACGAGGGTTACCCTCGCACGGCTATGCCCAATATATACTATTCTTGCGAGCTATACTTGGGAAGATCGTATGCGAAGCTGCCTAATTCCCCCAGGCCAACCGCCACTCCAATTGAGGCATTGCCTGGAGCACCGTTGAAGCACACCACAGGCATATACAAGATGCTACAGATTTTCGTAGATACTACTAATGTTGCTAGGGATTCGGCGTTGACTCCACGATCCTATCATATTTTCCCCGGTATCAAACATGCGTAATAACACGTTAGCGACCATTGCCAGCACGTAGCTCGGAAAGCGTGTATTGGGAAAATCTTCGCGAAGGATGCCGACGTTATCCATGAGTTGTACTCGCCACAGCCTGCATATTGGATCAGCAGGCCCAGACGTGCATGATACCGGTAGTAATGCACTATGTACATGCCGCTTAAGCAGGCTTAGTGAGATTATGTAGGGACGGGTTCCTTGAACCGTTATGTAAAGATAGCCATACCACTCATTATTCCCGCTCATTCGCTAGTATGCACCTTTGATGCTCTTGAAACTAGTGGAATTTCCTACCTTAGTTTAATGAATGGACTGCGAGAATTATCTATCAAGTGTACCATCAGTCAATAAGGGGATAGATATGTTTGTAACACCGGAGGTAATAAAGGGGTTAAGGGGCTTCCGATTGCTAGATAGGAAAGAAAAGGGGTGTCCATCCCGCCAACGTCGCCAAGTTTTAGTGCTCAAGTATTCGATAGTTTGATTGACTCAACTTTGCCACTTTGAATCAAAACTTTCACATGTTCTTTATTAGTACATTGGATTTGTACGGGCCAACCTACCTTTCTAGGGAAAGACCAGAACCCTCATGCAGGGTACTTTTACTACTCAGCTTTTTATGACTAGACTCCGCAGTTGGTAGAAATAGTCCGATTTGTCTGAGATAGGGCTCTGATCAATGTCAGTAGTTTGAGTTTCATAGCTGAGAAACCCCCCTATTATTGTCTGATGATGAAATCCCCGAGCTAGCCAACTACTACGGATAAAAGGGAATCGCTAATTAGTAATAGTATGAGATGAATCTTTGAGTATAGTCCTCGTAAATAGTTTCCTCCCTCGGGGATGATTCCACGATGACCGCCCGTATATAACTATTCCATTGTAGTTCGTGCTTGTACCCCCCATTTAACCGATCCGAATAAGTATACAGACTACATAGTTATTTGCGACTATCCCTTAGATAGTCAAGCTGAGCACAATATTATGAACCGAACAGGAAATTTCCTCCGAAAGTTGCTTTTTGTTCGTCGGAGACCAGATACGCCTTCGACAGTTGGGAAAAAAGCATCGGAACATCGAACTCAGTGTCCCTAGGCTCGAAAGAGTTTAACTTCCGAAGCATAATTCTTATAACGTAACACAAAAGTTCGTGGGATCGACAATAGCCCCGGGTGGCGCCGTGAGGCCGAACAGTAGTTCGACCGCACCCTTGTACGGGTATACAACAGAATAATGCGCTGGCAATGCAGTTGACTGAACGCCCTACGTACATGGTAGAAGGGGGGAGGTGTATGTTCTTGCATCGAATTGGTACCTCAGTTTGCGATAGATGCTTTTAGTCCAATAAAGCCCTCCTTAGGAAGAGCTCAGCCAAAAGGCGCCATATTGAAACCGATAGTCTTGGCCATACCCCATCGCTATCACTGGCTACAGGGTCGCAACGGGACGGTTTGCTCGTCCACTTTGCATTTGCATTCATTCACCTGCGCACGCAGAGATCCGTCCGGATGATCCATTTCTGACCTGCTACCACTTCGCGACCCTCGTGCTGATAGAAATCGATCTGTCAGTATCTCGTTCCCACTAAGCATATGAAGACATCCTTGCTGAAAAAGGATATAGGGGCTTACCAATAAGCATTCGTCACCATGCCTGTGAAGAAGAAGCATGCCGGTTTCCGGGGCTATGACAAGCTCTTGTACTGACTTACGATCATTGGGATAGAACACGGTTTCCCCACCCAGTACTCCATCTGCTGCTGAAGTCAGATATAGCAAAGCCGTCCAGGTCGTTTTGGCTTGAATACTTTCGGACCCATCATCGGATGGAACATCGACTAGGTTAGAATCGTCGTCTGGTATCCGACTCACTGTTAGCATCCCAGCGCGTCGCATGCTTTTGAAACAGAGAACTAAATCAGCTTAGTGCCATAGCCACATGGGCAAGGACATTGGGTATACAGTCATCAATACCACCGCTACGGCAAGGCGCAGAAGCATGGAAGACCATGTGCGAGCAAGCCACCAACAACTCTGGGGCTTTGAAGAACTGCACGACGCAGTAGCGGGGTGGGCAAGATAAGACCCTAATCTCGTCGCCGAATATGCGGCCAGATTATTCAACATGTTGAACGGGGATGGTCTCAGTCGCGTGATAGGGGTACGAATATGGCGGGGGTGGCAGGGCTAACATTGAAATGTCCATTCCTGACGAATGATTACACACGCACATACAGTGGCAATCGAAAAACTGGTTTTTAGAATACCGATACACCCGTACATTGGGATTGAGTCCTACTACCTCACCGCCCCTGTTCGTTTTAAGTCAGTGGCTACGGACCCGTGGGTGAGTAGCTGAAAGAGGGCTGATGAGAGACACCTTACCACAAGTGCTGGACGGACGGTTCCAGCACGACATCCTTCAGCCCCGTCTGAAGCCACAGTCTCTGGGCAAAGCGAGCATCGTGCGTCTGGAAGCGATCGTTGACCCGGGCTGCCTCTCCCCGCTTCGGGCGACCCGGGGTCGTCGTCAACGGAAGACCAGTCAGGAAGGCGAGGTAGTCCCGACACAAACTCTTGGGCCAGAAGTTACGAAGCAAGACAATCTGGTCCTGGAGGGCGGGGACGGGCACGTCGAAGGCGAGCGGAATTACTGGCAAGCTAGGCCTGAAGGGGGGCCAGTTTGTCGCTGCGGCATGGGCATCTGCGTGGTGGCTTGTGGGATCAGATCTCTTGTGTGACGCCTGCTTTGCAGCCGCTTTGTTCTTATTGCCCATGTCCTGCTATTACACTCTGGTATTATTATGCGTGTGGTGGTAGCGATTGGCGGTGGATTGCTATGAGCGTTTGAAACATCGGGTGGTTAAGGTAGATAAGGTAGCATGCGCAAGCAGCAGCATGAGTGGTGTAAGTGCGTGTTGTCGAAATCGATGGTTTGGTTTACTCATCACGTCTCCAACGAAATGGGTGGCGAACCCGGCCCTACTTGCTGGTTCTCCACTTACAATTTACACTGTGTTTTCGCACATCCAGCATGCATGTACCGCTAAAACACGTCAGATCTCAGCTTCATCTACGTATCTGGGTGTCTGGGTGGATGGTGGATGGCGCCCGTTCTTCAGTAAGAAGCGCGGGCCCCACGTACCTTTGAGGTAAAAGTACCTACAACTTTTAACACGTCTTTGCCTTGCAGAGGAAGCACAACATCCGGGGACCACAATCAACTAACTATGAGCAGAGGCTTCCATGTAAGGGTAAAGCAGCCTGGGATTCATCGGCAGGGTTGGATCCGGGTACTAGAATAGCTCTGCATAGGCAATTCCTCGCAGGATAAGTCGAAGCCCCAACTAGAGCACGTCACGAAGACAAGGCACGAAATACTGGAATAGGCCTCGCTTGTCCTGTGGTGCTTATCTAGACAGCATGATCTAGGTGAACTGGGGTACGTAGTATCGGTAGCGCCCTAGGGCCATCCGAGCTTCGCCTGGTATTCCTTGTGTCCTACGGCCTATGTATTGTCAGCCATGTAGTTAGGCAAACTAAGACCCTGCGTGTTTCTGACGATCGGGGTGCGTCGCCTCTGCAGAGGTTATGCAGAAAATAAATTCTGGACGGTGCGCTACGTTAAAGATTTGTTGCTTCTATTGTTGTCAGATCCAACTATTGGAAGCGGCTAGAAAAGGGTTAATCTTATCACGTGTCATATGAAGAATGAGCCACTTGACTGAGTTTTCCCTTTTATTAGCCTACGTCAAGAGGCGCCTTGGGGGAGAAGAGGAGGCGAGGAGCGAGGAATTCTGGGACCATGGCCGATTTGCTGGTGTGGTTGTCAACTTCCCGCTGTGTGGGGTACCATCATTTGATCAGGTTGCAGGATTCTATTCACGTCTCAACATCGAGGTGGAGAGATCACGACTACGGCCCGAGCGCAAAACGATGTACCGCCGATTCACGTCTGCGGCATATCTTGCCTACCGGGCTGCGCAGGAGAACCAGCCAACAAAGGGCTCGGTGTGGCATCTCCAGGACTGCGTGGGTTACATCACCAAGGCGCTCCGGCTCATGGAGAAGAGCAAGGAGTACGACGATGGCAATCCAGTCCAATGGAGCGAGGTGTACCGGACAGAGAGCGCGCCACACGACACGCCCCTGCCAAGATCTCCAGCCGAATTTTGGTTGTTGTTCAAGCTAGAGAGCCTTCTACCAGTCTTGGGACTCTCTGTGTGCATCCTTCGAGCCGCCTTTCCTGACTGCAAGGATACCTGGAACGAGTGGGAGGCCAGTTTACGCCGCGAGGAATGGATACAGCAGTTCATCCTGGACTCCCGAACATCGTCCTGGCGAAAGATTCCTCTACATGCGCCCCGACGCGTGGATGTCCTCGGCCCGCCCACCTTGAAGGCCCTCTAAATAGGCGAGCATCGCCTCATTGCTCATGAGCAGGTCAGTTTCCCTTGTGATCACAGCGAAGGGTGCCGGCATTGGGGGACATTCCTCGTTGGCTGACCTTTCTAGAGGATGAGGCAAGTGTTGGCGGGATAACACAAGCAACGGGCGTATCATCTACATACGGGCACTCTCTTCAAGGCATTTGCGCTGTCCGCAGATCCCCAAACGAGGATGGACGTGCCGTATGGGTATTAGATGGGCTCAGAGTTAGTGATGGCACGAGCGGAGGGGAGACTGAAGTCGACAACTTTACCTAACCTCCTACCTACCTAGGTAGCCTTAGGTACCTAACCATAGACCTTTGTATGCAATTAGGCAGTTCTGAATTTGTTTTACATGGAACTATCAGATATAGCCTGCCCCATATATTCAAGTGCACGGAAACCCCCACTTAGATAGCGGGTCAAGGCTAGCCTACCTAAAACAGGTAAGGGGCAATCTAGACTAGGCGACCCAGAATAAATCCCGGGGGATAAGGTACCAGGTCGGTTGATCCGTCGCGACGCATCACAGTCGTAGCACCTCTTCGAGACAACTTCACACAAGTCCACCGCCCCCCCAAAGGCTAACCAGGGCCACCACCACAATGTGGTCATTCGGCACAACGATGACGATGCCCAAAGACAGCGAGTCGGTCTCGAACCACCCTCCGGAGCGTCACCAGCCCGCTCCGATACCTCCAGCCCAATCACAGTCCCCGCCCGAGACTCGACCCTTCATTCTCTCGCAGCGTTCGTTGAAGCAATTGGGCTTCTTCTTTGCCGGCGCTGGCTTCCTGTCTCTCGCCACACTGATTACCAGACGCTCAATAACAAGGAAACGCTTAGCCACTCTACCAAGGTTCTACACACAGAGCAATCGGCCAGTCGACAAGATCAGCTCAGATGGCCTAATTGCTCTCGAAGCCCTCAACTTGGCAACGCTCAATGTTGTGGGCTTTGCCGTAATGATGACCGGCGGCCTTTCCTGGGCCTTTGACGTTTCAAATATCGACGATTTGAGGAGCCTGGCTCGAAAACACATCGGCCCGTCTGGGGGTCAGACCGACGAGGAGGCGGAAAAGGAAATACAAGAGTTCCTTGCTAAGTTCCTGCACCGGAAAGAAAAGCAAGAAGCGGCAGATCCGGCGGCACCATCGGCACCATCGGCAGCAGACCCGATGGCCATCATGACGGCGCTGGCGGCGAAGAGAAATGGAAAGGGCGACTAAACCAGACTGCCAGAGATGCGAGACATGCCTTGTCCTCGAATAGGCAGTCTGGGGCATGCTGGGGCAATCCTGGAGCATCATCAGGCTATGTGGCGTGCAACCACTAGCTGGCTCGCTGGCCGACCCTGGTAAGCCCCGTCCTGCTGCTGCCCATCTCCTCACCCAGTCGACGCGACGCACTCGCCCGTTGTCATTCTCAGGTTTTCATCCCCCCTCGGAAGACCCGGTCCACAACCGTCTTTTCTCTGTCGTGCCATGTATCATTAGTGCATCCCCACATGCAGCGGCAAGTGGAGGAATCGCGTCTGTATTATTCTCCGGTCGCCACTTACGTCTCCTGCGTCTGAGACCAATAGAACCCCTGGCGTTGCCGCACACGTATTTACTCTCGGCCCAGCTCATTTCTGCTTATACGTAATAAAAGACATAGACAGTTCTTCCTTGGGCGATTTATGGGGTTTGCCCTCACGATTATTAGCGTATTCCCCTACACACCGCCGGAAAAAAAAGAGGCATCAAAACTCCAAGGCCTCTTGTGCTGCTCCCGCTGCCGTTAAGAAATGGCGATTCATCCTGTGTTTGGGGTTCTTGTGCGGAACTATCGTGTGTCGGAGACGGATTTACTTGTCCAATCACCCAATGTGGACTTAAAAGCAGATGTCCCTCGTGTTATCATCCGTAATATCAGCCAAGACTACATGGGAGAGCCCTACACTTTTGAAGATATCAGCTTGCTGAAGGACGATATTGGTAGCAAGACTTATCGCGATGCCGCACACGGCGTTTATATCTCCCCTGAATCTCAGACAGAGAATTTCCCCTTATGGGTCTGCCTAGAGCGGAGTGAACGCCGTCGAGAAAATCACATATGGGCTCTCAATTTGTCCAACTTCGAGTTTTTGCCCGTGCCCATGGCAAAAGTGTGCTGGGTCCCGAGTCACGAGACAACAGACGGGGATCTATACACTGTCATCAGCAGTCCCGGGAAACACGGCTACGAAAAAGAGATGCGCCTACCAACGATTGTACAAAAAATAGGTTTGCCAGAACAAGCCAAGTTTGACCTTCCTCCTTCTAGCCTATCAGGATTCACGAGACTCGATCGAAGGCGACAGGAGGAGCTATTCGTTAAACAATACATGAAGATGCAATGGAAATGCGAGACGCGTTCAATGATAACTGCTGACGGTTTACTCTGTCATAAACCAAGTCAAAAACAGTCACGACAAAGACCACTGCGACGACCGCGAGGGCGACACTACACAGCCATCGATGAAGGCTTAAGATTCCCTGGGTTCTGCGAAGAGGATTTTTCATCTAGCGACGAAGAATGCATGAGTCCACTGCTTCAAGAACGGATGAGGAGCGTCCGGGAACATGTCCCCAAGGCAGGTAGCTTCAGCTCAGTTCAAGCTGTCAACAATTTCCTAACATTCACATACTAAATAGGGGTTCTGCCGATGTCTTTGTGTCTTTTCGGACCTTGGGCCGACCTTCTTAGACCCACGACCATTACATAAACATGTAGCACATGAAGAGTGTAGTCTCGGCTCAAACCATCCACTTCACTGCATCTTCGCAGCCCACAGGCCAGATCACTGCGTGATTAATAGCTCAGGAAAGCACCATAAGCATTGCATCATATTTGGACAACGTTCTAGTGTCGTCGACCCCTTATTAACCCCTGTCGAGCACCGGGCAACAGATCTCAGGCCTAATGAAGATGATACTATTGGACCTGACACGGGGATAGAGTCAGTCGACAACACTGCTGAAACCGCAACCATCGCTGGTGAGCTCGAATGTCTCTCTAACAAACACTGGCTCCGCGACCACGAGCAAATGCTAGAGCCTCAAGACGCACATACATGGGCCACCTTTGAAATGCCGGTGCTTTACTATGATTCGAGGCCGATAAGTCCCGCTCTGGAACTCCTCCCGGGTATGCAGGAGGATGCAGGAAGCATAGACAGTTTTCCCGATGATATCGTACCCCAGGAAATTATATGGAATCAACGGCCCGTCGATTACCGTTATTTCATGACCCCGGAACCACCAGAGATGCTCAGATGATCAGTATGCGGCAGAGCAGATCTACAAAATTGAATTCGGGCCTTGAGGTGGAAGCCTGGTCGTTCGCACTACCCTACAACTTGGAATCGCACATATCCAAGTCGACTTTGCTCATGTACGAGTCATCCTCTGCATAGGAACGACTGCGGGCAAACAATACCCATCCGCCTTCTTGTGGTACAATACCCGCCATATCAGACGAACGCACACGCGAATGCCGCCTGATGGGCTCGCGGCACGGCTGCCTTGCTTATAAGCAAGCACTGGAGGAAAAATGGGAACAGACCACACACAAGAGAGAATTGGAACACTGAAATGACAAAGAAGACACGAATATCATCACGTCGCCAACCATAAATTATATATCCCCCTGCGTTGAATTACCCTATTTTCTAGATTGATATTGTAGTCTGTTATTGCCTGTTTAGCAATATATTCTTCTTGTCTCGTCATGTCTTTTTCTATCCGTGGTTAAAGCCCCCAAAAAAGCCGCCTTCGAACAGTTAAAAAATCCGAGTCCCAGAAAGGCCCCCAAGTAACCCAACGAAGAGATATCGTAAACCAGCCCAGCCCGTAAAAACCGGCACATTAACGCGCGTTGAAGGATCCCTCACAAGAAACGCTTTGCGTCGCCATGCCATGCCATACATACTATGCTATGCTCCGCCAAACATACAACAACAGAGTGTCAAACTCAGTCCGCCAAACAAATGGTCGCCTGCCCCGTAAGTGTTTTTTTATTACTGGGTTCGGTGTGCTTTGGTGCAGCCGAGTTTCGAATCTACGAAGTATCTTGTCCGGGCCCCGTGCGCGCCCGAAGGCGATCCTCCAGAGCCGCGCCGTCCTCCTCGAAGCTGCCCCTCCGTCCCCAGTTGCGGGGCTGTCGCTTGAGGAAGGCGCCGACGGCGCCGAGGTAGCCCTCGTGGCGCAGGAAGTATGCTTGCTTCTCGCCTTTGCTCCAGAATCGGATGGCGTAGCTTAGCGTGTTCATGGTCTGCGGGTGACCGCGGATGAAGGAGCCGCCAAAATAGATGTGCGACAAGCCGTGAATGTGGGAGTGCAAATATGCTATCTGGCCGATATTGTTACTGATAGCATAAAGTAAGGAGCGAGAAATGTCAGCGGCGGAAAACCGCGGCGACCCCTGGCCTCCGGTCTTGGATTGCGGGGCGGACGGAGGATGATCGTCGTGCGCAATGTTGCCATTGTCTTCGGCTTCATTCTCAGCTTCGCGCTTCATGCGAAATACCTTACCGAAAGAGCTCGCGATGGCGGTGCTCTTGAGCCCAATCTTGTTGTAGTCGGTGCCGTAAATGTCGCCCACCAGCATGTCGACCTTGGCGTTGTCACCATGGGCAGCCATATCGAGCATATCGTCGAAACTCTCGGCCGGTGTAAGGAGAGATAGAAGACCCCATAATGTGCCGCCACCGAGCGAAGTGCCACCAACGCGCTCGTACTCCCTCGGGCCGGATACCTTCAATATGCTGACGCCAGATCCAATATTGACGAGCATGTAAGGGTAGATGTTCGCTTCAGGCTGTACAAACCGCATGGGCTCGGCCTCTGAATAGGTGAAGACCTCGCGGGGTATCTCGGTAATGAAAAAGTCCAGTCCTGTTTATTACCTTGCGTAGTCAGCAGTCTGGTTTTGCGAGAGGGGGGTGTACTCGGGTCTATTGTGGGGCCTCACCTATTATGAGGCAAGCCATTTCGTCTTCACGCAGCACATCCACGCCCAAAGCCTTCGTGATCCTGTCGTGGTACTTGAAGGCGCCGCCTCCGGTGGCCATGACGCACAGGTCTTTCGGCTTGGAACCATTGAGGGCCAGTTGCTTATCTTTGAGATGCTTCATAAGCTCGATACAATCGTCGACATGGTCGGTCTCGAAGGAATGGAAGTTCAGCCTTCCGCCGGGTTCGGTCGAATGCGCTTCACGGGAGAAGTAGACAAGCTTCGCTAGGGAACCACCAATCTAATGACAAGAGACGGTCAATGTCTGTCGTCCTTCTCGTCCATCTGAGGGCCTCAACTGTAGTGCCGGGGAGGCACTTACATCAACAGCGATGTGGCTCACGACGGCGGTGTGGTTGGGTAGTCTGATGTCCTTGCCCTCGTGGTAGCTCCCGTTGGAGTTGGTAGGGCCATTCGCAGGGGTGGATGGTTGCTCGGTGCCGTCGACAATAAAAGCGCCCTTGACGTTGATGCGCACTGAGCCCGGATGCGATATAGTACTATCGATCTCGGCTGTGGTGGTGGTGGTGTCCGTCACGGCGCAAGCTCGAGAGGTGGCGTCCTGATGGTCGACATCGCTACCAGCGGTGACGGCTGTGTCGGCGTGGGGGTGGCTAGGGTCATGCAACATGGTGGTCAGTTGCCGACGGAACAGCCCGCTGCTGCTCGATGGATAGGATTCGGGATCCTCTTCTTATACAGGCCGTCGCGGGATCGCAGGAGAGGGGGGGTGCGGAAGAGAACAGCTATCATATGAAGGGGGGGGTTGGAAGGGAGGGTGTATGGATGCATATGCGGCACGGAAGCCGAAGGCCTAGAGGCTATTTAAGGCGGCATGAATGATAACAATAGATCAGTCTGACATGTTGTTTGGTAGCGAAAATTAGGAAATTTAGGAAGTTTAGGGAATTAGTAGGAATACATGTTGCGGATCGGTTCACAGGGCTTGGTGGTCGCGCGAGAGGACCCAGAGAGCCGGCGAGGCATATGATGAATGGATGGATGGGGTTTGGTGGGGTAAGCTGATTCCCGAGGGGTCTGGCATGGCACCTGCACCGCTATATGCGGGGGCTGTCCCTAGCAGGTGTAGGTACATTAAGTACCTAGATAACTTACTGAGGTACTTCTAGGAAAGGTTCCAGCTTCCAGGTAGCAGGTACCTACCTGACCTACATGCTATACCAGTCCCCTGACCAGCAGCCAATAGACACCGAACTACCTGTAAGTACCTAGGTAGGCACCTGTCGCCCGAATACGATAAGCCCTGTTCTTGTCAATTCCAACCCGCTCACCTAAATCGCATAGCCATATCTCCATGAGAGTAGGCAACAGGAATGATGCGACTAAGTTTATACCATGGACGCGACCTCCTTAAGCAGCCTGTCCCTAAGAAAGGTCCCGGGCAGGGAACTGACTCGGGCGGAACCACCTTGACCCTCGGCACAGTCGAGGACCCTGACTCTCCAGTCGAGGCTTCGCCTTGGCAAACAGCAGGCTTAGGTGTCTGCGACAGCAGGTTGACAGACAATCAATGCGATAGCACCCATGGCTTCGCGAAGGAGACCACCGACGGGACCCTTGGCCGTCAGTGGAGCGCCCTGTGACCAGCCCAACAGATCGTGTTCGGGTTGGATATTATTGATGACAGCCGCCTCGCCCGGCCCAACATTGTCATCAACCAGGTCCGGTCAGGATGCTCGAAGGGCGAGCTGATGCACCGGGGTCGATTTTCCGCGAATATCGGGCTTGACGACCAAAAAACACAGTGGAAGTCGTGAACGTTCTCAATGTTCCTCGGGTATTGGCTAGTTATCCCGGACCCGAATTACCATTCACGGTGGCCGCGGTGTAGTGTTGTTAACGCCTATTGCCTCGATCCCCTTGTTCCTCACTGACTAGCAACACGTCGACTTGGAGCACAGGTAGAGCCATGTGCCGTTCTCTTTCGATAAACGCCCCGGTACTCTTGATACGCTTGACGAAGCACTGTCGGGTAGGGCTGAACGCCTATGATTTAATACGAACAGCTAGCATGTGGTTGCGGGTATGCGAGGTCGAGTCTAGAAACTGACCCCTAAGACATATATGCATCATCTATGTCGAGAACACGGGCCAGTCGACCCTCTCTTGATAAATAATAGAAGGACAAGGCGAGAGACGCCAATTACGGTGTAATTGTGCAGTAGCAAAGGGTTCCATGTCAGAAGCTGTAGCATACGCTCGGTCGGACCTTTCAAACAAGACGCGTTGTGAACGCTGCATTTCTAGCATTGCGACTCTTCATAACCACACTTGTTGATGGACCGCCACCAAAACCCTCCCATCCGACCTGATATGGTGGCTATGGGCTTCGCTGATAATTCAGAGAACCCTTGAATCACGGTGCGTGATCACGGTTTGCCTATTCAGTCATCTTAACCGTCTACTGTTTTTCGGGGAGATCTTGCCGTAAATCTTCCGTTAATCCTACTACCACCGAATATTTCGCCCTTTCACCTAACCATAGGGCATCAACTTCGGCATGCCCTCCGTTAACGGGTGAGACAGGTTACATTTGGGACATCCTCTAGCACCAGCCGTTGTATGAGTCCCAATCTCTCGGCTTAAATTGTACCCGTAGAATTTTCAATCGAATTCCTTGGCTGAAATGAAGACACGCTTTTTTTATGGAAACAAGTTGGGTACCCAAGTTCTGGGGAAGGAAATACAGTGAACTGCCACACAACAGGGTATCGCGATCACGAATACGACGTCCCATTTTCAGAAACCAATCCCGACCCGATTATTGGTATCGACACACAATTGTGTTATGAGTTGATCTCTCACAGGCTGTCATAATGGGTCCAAGACATCTAGACATACCGACAGGGACGTGTGCCACGCCAGCAAAAGCAGTATGACAACGGCAGCCTTCCATGCTAGAATAGGTTTCCAGCCGGGACAGCCACAAAGATGGCCGTGAGGACGCCCGCGCCCAGGAGGGCCGTCAGCACCGACTGCACGAAGATGGTGTCCTGGATCTGGCGCAGCGCGGGCTCCTGGATCCAGACCTCGCGGTCGAAGACCCTGCGCACGTAGAAGCGCCGCTCGTACCGGACGACCCACGGCTCGTCCTCGTAGCTGTTGCACGAGCCGAACGAGTCGAAGCTCCGCTTGCCCTCGCTCAGCTGCTCGGCGTCGTCGTCGACGAAGAGCTCCCACGGCCGCACGTGCCGGTGGTGCAGCCCGTGCAGCACCACGCACATGCCCTTGACCGCCGTCATGAGCGTCGCGATGCCGAAGACCCAGAGCGCCGCGAACAGCGCGCGCCAGCCGCGGCCCGCGCCGCTCAGCGTCAGGACGACGGACCCGGCCGCCGCGAGGACGACGCTGCCCGCGCCGAGCCCGCGCGCGAACGTGACGCGCGCCGGGTTGCCGTTGCAGATGGTCCACCGGATGAAGTTGGGGTGCGCCTGTTTCCGCAGCGTGGTCTCGATGCTCTGGAATAGCGTGCGCAGGGCCGACGGGTGCGTCGTGTAGGACAGCGCCTGGACGACGGTCTTTTGCTCGCGGGACGAGAGGTTCAGCTGTCGCGGGGATCCGTCGACGATGTAGCTGGCGATGACGCGGTTGATCTCCGACCGGAAGGGCTGTATGGTGACTGGGAAGCGTGAGCAATGGACTAATGGATGCTAAAGCGTGGCGGGCAGGACGAGTCTTACAAGGCCGTTTCACGCCAGCCGCGGAAAAGGCGTCCCCGGCGTGGCTTAGATATGTCGTCGCTTGCGATCCAGACAACGAGATGCTATCCCCAGCAGAGGAGCCGGGAGGCGTAGAGAAGGGATCCCTGTTCTCGAGGTGAATCTCGGGTGTCTTGTCGAAATCGGTCCCCTTAAATATGTCCCTGGCCACCGGCGGATCCTTCTTTGCCTTGCCGGCAGCGTCCTTCTGGATCTTGGCGATGGTTTCCTCTTCCATCGCCTGCGTCCATTCCGGCGAGAGCAAGACCTCCGAGTCCGGAGCGCTGTTGAAGCGCCTGACGTAGTCGCGATACCAGAGGAAGAACTGCAGGTTCTCGGCGGAATGCTCGATATAGATGAGGTAATTCATGAAATCCCGGAGCGTGCAGGGCTTCGCATCAGATCAGTGACGAGTACCTGCAGATGAGGCGCCAACGAACTCACAGGGCATGTACCGCCGTGGATGATCTTGTCAAACGCCAGCGCATCGGGTATGCCTGAGGGAGCACCAGAGCGCCCAGACTCCATCGAAGCATCTCTCTTCTCGTCCAACTCGGAACTGTGCTCGTTTTGTTTGAGCTCATTCCTGTCGACATATTCGGGGCGTCGGTAGTTTAGCGGAAGCAGGCCCATGTTGGAGCAATTGAAAGGTCAAACGCCGGCGCAACCGAAGAACTCTATGAGACAAGTTGACGTTCAATTTGCGACGATTCATACTTCTGAAGTGGTTGACAACGTGCGTTCATTATATATTAGTCAAGACCAACAATCATATTACCCGTTGCGCCCCCCTGGCACCCGTAGCTATACCGATATTCTCGCTCAAACTGGAAGAGATGCTCCGTCCAAGACACGAGCTCACGTGTAGCCTTGCTCTTTGGATGCTGGTTTGAGTCATTACGAAGCTAACTGAGATACTAAGTCTACCAGAAGCAACTTTGAGCAAGCGAGGACGCTATTCATGCAAAGTGTCAAGCTAAAGCAGTCCAGTTGTAGTCCTGTCACATAGCCACACGTGCCCCCGTACAAAACTTCTTAGTGGGAGTGATTGACTCTGAAGAGACGGACGGCCACCGCTCTTGTCAAGGCACGGCAATTGACGATGAGGGGTTGGGAAGTTGAGCGCTGGCATCACAGCCCGACTCAGCCCACCGAGACACAGCGGCGACGAGGGCGTACAAACTAGTAGGAGCCGAGACGGAGCTCCGAACCAATAAGTTTGGATCAAATCGTGCGCTGACGGCGCCCGGTGGCAGGAGAAAAGCAAATTGAGAGACGGCTGGGGACGCGAGCAAAACCACGGAACGCTCTGAGAGCGAGGCATTTTGGATGGGGAGACGAGTGACGACAGAAGGGTTGTTATTGAGATTAGATCAAAAGCGCCATCCAGCCAGAAGTCTCCCTCCCGTACAATCGGCTCTTGGCTTAGGTAAGATAGCACTCCATGAAATGGTTACCCTCGTAGCGATGATCACATCGAGTATCGCGTAGGAAAACAGCTGGGCGGAGCTGAGCCCAGCAAAGGTTGGACTAGCGAATCCGGGGAATTCAGGTGGTGATCTTGAACCATAACAACCAACCAATACCATCAGCCTCTGCCGCCCCGACGGCGACTTGAGCTAAACTACACCATCGGCAGAAGTCCGCCGCTCCCATACCAAGTAATAGGGTTAGGGGTGCATGAATCCAGGCACGACGAACTGGAACCCTTGCGCCTCGCGGCTCAGCTCGACTCTCGGGGTCTAACTTGTTCCCTCCGGCACAAGCTGGCCTAGCCGTTTTTTAATCGTGACAGCCGTGTGTCGATCCAGAGGCGCGTATTTGAATAGAGTCGAGCTGAATCGTCCCTTACCTTGAGGTATGTCTCAGACGATCGAGAAAGGCAACGTTCAGTTACGGGATAGGGCGGGGACAGATGGACCAGTTTTTGTTTCTGGTGTCGTGTGCTTGGGCCATGCGTTCTTGAGACACGGGACATCTTTCTCGCATGGTGAGCTACCAGCTATTGGGTTCAGATGCGTGTTCTAGGAGAGATTCGAGGCCGCTGAGACGGTCTAGTGTGTGGATTTGGAACGTGACCAATCGATCAAGGCTCTGTCTCATTGCCTGCTAAATATAGCGAATACAAAACCTCGTTCGTCTTTTCAATCCGACCAGCTGGTAGGCCATGAAGATTCACGACACCCATTTCGCTAGTCCCGGTATCCTTATGTTTTAGTATCACCCTCTCGAAGCGTGTCACGGAATAGAACTGCAGCACTATGCCATGGCACCGCTGGCCAGAGTGGAAACGTAGTCAAGCCGGGGACTTGAAATTCTGCGGTTACTCCTATGTGCACTGTAATAAAGCGGAAATTTATCATGTTGAAAAAGAGGCTTCCTAGCTACTCAATGGCGTCCTCAACCATGGCTAAGGGGGAAACAAGAGCTGGTCTGGAAAGGTGACAATAACGCGAAAGTGACGAGGGGGCAACAGCGAAAGAGAAACAAATTACGGGATCGGAAACCTAGCCGGTTAACGATGGAAGATGTGGTGGGAATCTATTTGTAATCACCTACGCGACATCATTTACAACAAGCACCATAGTCCATAGTCCAGCCCCTCCGTATTCACCCTCATTCTAGATTATATGACGCGAAGCGAAGCGCCACAGGTGTGCTTACGATTCCTATCTATTCATGTCGGACAAGGAGATCTGTTCGAATTCTAGACATCACGTACATACATCATAGAGCACAGAAGTGTGAGGGGAAAGGGATTGAAGTTTCTTTCCCATCGATACCTGAAGTCTACCAAGACGACAGATGAAGCGTAGCCCGGATTCCCTCCCTCTCTTTCCCATATGCCCGCCCCATCGCGAGGGACACTCGGCGCGCCACGCCCGCCCTCGGCATCACCAATGGCGCTCATCGATCTCGACGGCGTTAACGTCGACGCCGTCGCGGAACCAGCGGTCGGCCTCGTCGATGGGCACGTCGTTGCCGCTCATCTGGCGCTTGCGCATGAGGCCGTCGGGGGCGAAGGTCCAGTCCTCGAGCCCGTAGGTGCGCCACCAGCGGCCGTCGTCGCCGTCGCCGTCGCGCCACTCGTACCAGAACTGTACGGCGATGCGGTCGCCGTCGAAGGCGAACAGCTCCTTGCGCAGGCGGTAGTCCCGCTCGCGCTCCCACTTGCGCGCCAGGAAGGCCTCGATCTCGTCGCGGCCGCGCAGGAAGGTGCCGCGGTTGCGCCAGACCGAGTCGGGCGTGTAGGCCATCTTGACCTTTTGCGGGTCTCTGTTAAATTCTTTTTAGTATCTAGTTCAGTACGTTGGGCACCGCATGTCGAAGGGCCGAGATGCGACGAGGTGGCGCGGTTGGTTGGTTGGTGAGGGCACAAGAGGCACAGACGTACCTGGTATTCCACGCATCTTGCGCGGCCTTGACCTTGATCCTGGCCGTCTCCGCCGTGAAGGGCGGGTAGGGGGGTCGCCCCTCGTTTCCGGCCCCGGTAGCCATTGCCCGGGAGAGAGACGCGAGTCCGATTACTGGTTTGAGACGGTCGACTACAAACACCAGTTGTGAGGCTCTGAGCAAGTGACGTCTCCGGGCCACTACAAGCAAGCGAAAAGCTTCCCCGACTTTCTTATGCCGGCTGGCGTCTGGAGTGGAGTAACTGCTGACCTAGTCGGTTTCTCTCTAGCTTGCTCATCGTCCCGAGTTCTAATGACAGATACTTATGTATTTATGTAAGCCAACTCTCGAGCGACTACATCTACATGTCATTCGGTCTATGGTCGTGATGACTCCCGTCGACCTGCTACGCGGCCGGCAACGAGCACACCAACTGACTCTTCGCGGCGCCGTTTCGGAGGCCGGCGAGTCGGGGAATGAGGGGATGAAGGGACCGGCGTTTGCTCGGTCTACGTCGGAGCTCACATGGATGCGAACACGGGCGGGATTTGACTCATCCAAGGGAATGCATGATTGCCCATTTCCGCGGCCTATGGACAACAAGCATATGCTCTGTAAGGCTTCATACACAAGTGCGTATATCCTACGTACATATTATGTTTGTGTGTGTAGATGAGAAGACGCTTTGGAATTCAACGTTGCGATGAGGGGGGAAGGTCTTCCTCCTCTAGGGTAAGTGGGCAACGTGAGAGGGAGAAAGAAAGGGGAACAGAGGGAGGCAAACAAAAGGCACGGACAAACAACAAAAGTACGGCATGTTCGCAATCGGCGAATGAATACGATATATAGGTATTTGAGAAACCACGGCGGCTTCTGGGCTTCTGATTCGAAGGGGAGAGTGGTGCGTCAACAAGCCACGGTATTATGTGATTGCTCGCCGCGGGAACCGTTGTCGAACCAGGCCCCCCCCCGACCAGGCAGGTTACAATAGACGAGAGAGATAAGCCGCGTCACGATTCCAAAGGGTCCCGTCAGCTCCATGATTTGAGTTGTTTTGATTTTATTTTGTTTTGTTCTTTCGCCATCGTAACACAGAACAAGGAGTGGAAGCGGCGGATGGCTCGGGTGCCGCTGGCCGAGACGAGAACCCTGATGGGCCGCGCCTGCGCCTATCTCCGGGCCCTACAGACACCGCCAGGGGCACCTGCTGTAGGTAGCTGTAGCCTGTGCGGCGGCGGCGGCGGCGGCGGGCAACCCTTAGGCAGGTAAGTACCTATCCTCTCCTATCCTCGGCGCGCGAGGACCCCACCATGCTCATCCAACCCCGCCATGATGCGATGGGCCTCCCACCACCCACCTCCCAGTCTTCTCACGAGCACACCGCATCCTCAAGTCCGAGCCCCGGCCTGCCAATTGACCCCTGAACGACCCGATCACCAGAGAGCCGTCCTTTTCTTACTGTAGGTGACCCCCCCTATCGCCTATACGGCCGTCCTGTCCTTCGTTATAAGTCGCCCGTGGCACCGCGGCATCGAACCGGACCTGCTTCGCTCTTCTCATTCTCCTCCTACCATATTCTTCTCTACGATTCTAATCAGAGACCCAGACCGTCCAACACACCTCAAATCCCCCTAAACACCAACCAACAGCCAAGATGTCTGCCCTCAAGGCCGGAGATGACTTCCCCAGCGGCGTCAAGTTCCTCTACGTCAAGCCCACCCCCGAGACCAGCGATGTGCTAGCCTGTGGCATCCCCGCCCCCTTCGACGCCAGCGCCGGTGAGTCCCTCTCCCTCCTCCTCCTCCTCCTTCTTCTTTTTTCTCCTGTTCTTTTTTTCTTTTCCCTCTCGCCCGCACTTCTCTCGCTGACCGGCACTACTAGAATTCAAGAATAAGAAGGCCGTCATCGTCTCCGTCCCCGGCGCCTTCACCCCCACCTGCCAGGTCACCCACGTCACCGGCTACATCTCCAAGCTCGCCGAGCTCAAGGCCAAGGGCGTCGACACCGTCATCGTCATCGCCTTCAACGACCCCTTCGTCCAGGCCGCCTGGGGCAAGGCTAACGGCATCAAGGACGAGTCCATCGTACGTTTTCCCTCTCCCCCCCCCTTTTCTCTCTCTGTCTCTTTTTTTTTTTTTTACATCCACTGCTATCATTTTCGCGTACAAAGTTGAAGAGAGAGAGAGAGAAAAATGAATTATAAGCAACATCAAGGACACCCAAGCTGACCAAGCCTCCCCCTCCTCCAACAGATCTTCGCGACCGACAACGAGGCCGCCTTCAGCAAGACCCTCGGCTGGACCCTGGGCCCCCGCACTGCCCGCTACGCCATCATCGTCGACCACGGCAAGGTTGTCTACGCCGAGAAGGAGCCCGCCGGCGATGTCACCGTCTCGGGCGTCGACGCCGTCCTCGCCAAGCTGTGAAAGAGCCCGAGGAGGCAGGGTTCCGGGGGGTAGGCGTTTTTTTTTTTTAGCTAGAAACGGCATGGTTATGGGGAAAGCATGATCTATGGTACTAAAGCCAGTCTTCGGTTTTTGCTGCCACGACTGCATAGGTAACCCCCATCCTGTTCGGGGCCGGCATAAAATTTAGACTAGACCTCTCGCAATTTTAAAAGAAATAAAATAAACTAAAAGAAAATAGAGAGAGAGAAAAATGCTTGGAAATCATATTGTCATGTGTCACGCGTGGTTGTGGTTTACGGCATGAGCCGCATTTTGTGAGGACTGTCGCCCAGGCATACGACCTTGCACACCGTGGACATACAAGTGTGTTGGGAAGAGAAAGTGGGCGAGAGAGGAATAATAGCAGCTGGGAAGGCGACCACCGTCTAGTGTCCTCTCCTCACGAGGCGATTTAATTCAAGGAACATAGGAAGATGTAAAGAGGACGTAAGCAAGGAACCAGAGTAGATCCCCGTACATCGTTCAACGTCACGTGGAAGAATAATAAGACAGCGGAATCAGCGCGGAGAACAATGCTGGTATTCGTGGGCTGACGAGGGGTACGGGGGAGGCGGAGACCTCGCACTCTCTGTTTCCTTCTCTCTCGTAGCCGTGAGAAGAGAGAGGGGAGACGTGTTTTCATGCAAATCCCCCAAACCGAGAGATGAAATCGTGTTTTTTTGCTTGATTCGTAGGCCTAAATGACAAAGTCAAGGTTTAATATCCCACCCAAGACGCCGCCAGACACATTGTTAGAATGTCCATCCCACACCATCAATGCTTGTCATCCGCTGACCGACCCACGCGCGGGGGTATGCGCACACGCACGCATGCATCACGCCACTTCTCTCGCGGCCACCGGGCCCCTCATCTCCCATCATTACATGCTCGTCAGAAGTGATGCAGATTCGGAGAGATGGTTGATTTATCGGCTCTTGGCCTGGACCTTGGGCTGGGCGCCCCGGGCGCTCTGCTTGCCGACGATGCGCTGGGTCTGGCCCTTGGAGGCGACGGAGGCGTTCTTGGCCTTCTCGGACTTCTTGGCGGCCTGCTCGGCGGCCTTCTTCTCCTTGCTCTCCTTAATGGCCTGTAGACGGGCGGCCGAGCGGGCCTCGGGTCTCATGGATCGCTTCTCCTTGATGACATCGAGAGAGGCACCGACGATGGCACGCTGGGCCTTGACGGTACGGCGTGTGCGCTTCTTGGCGGCTTCCTGTGATGGGTGTCAGTGGCTATCGTGTGTGCATGTCCCCCGTAGCGTCCCGATTCCCACTCCGTTTCCCCGTGCAACATGAATGCACATATATCTATAAATGTGCATTCTGATTGACATCATGGATACGTAGAGTCTCTGTTGTCGAGTCGCATATGGAAATTGAGGTGGGGAGGAGGAAGGATAGCGTGTCGTACCTCAGTGATACCCTTGCGGTGTTGGCGTCGGAAAAGGACGGTCCACGAGATGCGGCGGGGGTTCTTGCGCTGGAGGAACAGCGACTCTGACTTGCCGTTCTGGAATCGGAAGACCTTGCTGTCACCTCTGACATAGAGCTTACCCTGTACACCCGGAATCGCATCAGCACATGTCCATCGGGGGAGAGCAGCGGGTGGAGGGAAGCGGCCGTCGTAGCGTCAGCATTCCAGCCTCGGGCATCGCAGCAGTCGGTCATCGGATCCCATCGTGCGGTATCTCCCTCCCCGGCCGGCGTCCGACCGCCCTGATTGATTCCTCGACCGTGCGACGCTAGAGACTCGGGATGCGATGGATTACGACGGCCGTTCAGCGGGTGCAGAAGCGGGCGGGTTGCAGGTGGCGGTGTACCTTGCCGGGGTAGATTCTCTGGCCAGAGAAGCTGTCGTCGTAAGTTCTCATGATGACGGTTGGTGGTGGTGAGAACTTCGGGCGGCTGTGGTGGTTAGTAGAGTCGTGATGTTGGGACGTGGGAGCTCGAGGACAGGACCTGGCGTCTCGAATTTCGAAAAGTCGCCAAAGTGCGCGTGCAATTGTGGGTTTGCCTGACTAAGCCGAAAAATTCCCACCCGTCCCCAGCCCCGCCTTAGGGTCGGCCTGTCTCGTCTCGCTCTGTCGTCGTGGCTTGCGCGTCGGCTATTGATGTGGCTGAGCACCGCTAGCTTCGGTAAATGCAGCCTTAGGTAAGCAATCGCTAACATGTAGGTTAACGTCTAAGACTTAGGTAAGGTAAATAAATGTAAGAGATGGTAGGTATACATTAAGTACAATGGAATCATACATCTAGTCGTTTGCATCTGTGAATGTCGGCCATGCCATGACAACCAAGCCAGACATCATAGCATCTCTGGTGCAGCAGACATTCGACAGCCTACCAGCCAAGCGCAAGCCCGTCATCCGTGACAATGGCCTCCGTGAATGGGTGCCCCTGAGCGGCATCGTAGCCGAAGGTACAGCTGAAATGCATATGTTCCCTTTACACCCGCTCATGTAGTTCTCGTATCGTCCACTCGCTAACTCATTTCATAGACAAAGATGGCAAGCTGACATGCCTGTCCCTGGCGTATGTCCGCCCACCCAGCCTACACGCCCTCTTGGATGAAAACCATTCGTGTCCAGCACTAATAGCAATGAGACCAGCAGAACAGGTATGAAATGCCTCCCCTCGTCTAGACTGCCAACGGCCCGGGGCAACGTCCTGCACGACTGGCACGCCGAGGTCCTGGCCATACGGGCCTTCAACTGCTTCGTGCTGGACGAGTGCCGGGCGCTGGCGAGCGACTCCGCAGTCTCGTCCGACTTCCTGCGTCATCGGAGCCGCGCCGAGATAGCCGCTGCCGGTGACGGCCCCGGCGACGGCGCGAGCTGGCACGGCCAGCCCTTCGCGTGGAGGGAGGACGTGTTACTGCACATGTACTGCTCTGAGGCTCCGTGTACGTCCCCCCGCTCTTTCTCTCTCTTTCATCAGCGAGGGGGGAAAAACGTTTTGTTGTATTGGACATGCCTTACTCATGCAGAAGGTTCACAGGCGGAGACGCGAGCATGGAGCTGACCATGGCATCCCAGGCGGACGCGACGCCGTGGGCCGTCCCAGGCATGCCAGCTCCCCTTCAGGAGATCTCCGAGCCACCCCCCGCAGACGCGCTCCTCCCGGGGCGGGCCTACTTCTCGCAGCTCGGCATCGTTCGCCGCAAGCCGTCCCGGGGCGACGCGCCCCCGACCCTCTCCAAGTCCTGCTCGGACAAGCTGTCGCTGCGCCAGTGCACCTCCCTCCTCTCCTCCCTCGCCTCCCTCCTCGTGAGCCCGGCGCACGCGTACGTCTCCACCCTGGTCCTCCCGGCGTCGCAGCACAGCGCGTCGGGGTGTCGGCGGGCCTTCTCCGGCGGGAGCAGCGAGGCGGAGGCCAGCGCCCAGCAAGCCCGCATGGCACCCCTGGTCTCCGCCCGAGACGCGAGCGTGGGCGGCTACGCGTTCCGCCCGTTCGAGGTGCGGACGACGGACCGCGAATTCGCCTTCTCGCGGCGACGCCCGGCCAGAGCCGCGTCGCCAGCCCCGTCCAACCCCGCCGCAGAGGGTGATCCCGCCCGCGCGGTCCGGCTGACGCCGAGCAACCTCGCCGCAGCCCTCGCTGCCTCAGGGCGCGAGGAGACGACGCTCAACGGGGTCCTGCAGGGCCGCCGGGCCGCCGAGGCAGACGCCCGGGGCGCGAGCTTCGCCTCGCGCCGGCGGATGTGGGCTCTCGCCGTCGAGGTCGCGGGGCTCCTCGGCGGCGAGGACGGGGCCTGCATCCGGCGGGCCCTGGGCGCCACCGTCACCACCACCACCACCACCACCACGACGTCGGCATCGGCGCCCGCGGGGGTGACCTACGGAGACGTCAAGGGCACCGCGCTCCTGGGACCCCGGTGGCGCGCCAAGGACGCCGCGAGGCGGCTCGCGCTGAAGGGGTGGGTGCGGAATTCAGGGGATGAGGATTTCGTCCTCTGATGTAACCTACCTAGCGAGCAAGCAAAAAAAGTTTGACGTGGACAGCGAGATTCTGAGTAGTGGATGCATATATAAGCACCAGGAAGCGGGTGGCTGTACTTACCATATACTTTACACAGATAGGCAGTCAACATATGTAGCCTACGTAGGTAGGATAGATATTAATCATTACCCCCTGAGACCACACGAGTTATGGTGTTAAAGAGTTACAAACGCCGCAAAAAAAGAAAGAAGAAGATTGTACAACATACAACACCAAGGATTCGCTGGTCGTCACCGACCCAACTACTAATTTGGCGCTCTCCAGCTTGTCTAGGGCAGAGCGAACGGGATGCCGAATTCTCTGGAGGCTATGGTCGTATGTGATGGATTACCCTGTTGTCTTTGTTTATATCAGACCCAACTCTAATGTCCTAGGCAGAGGCGAGGCGGCAAATTGCTGTATTAAACCTACTTACTTTCCTTTATAAAAGGATTATACGGCGCGGCGCATCATCAAACAGCCATCATATACCCCCTCCCCTACTCTGCCGTAACCTATTACAAAGACACATTAAACAAACCACGAAAGCTCTTACTACGACTAGTTTAAACGTTGAGTTGACACCACTATCATCATCACAATCTACTTGTAACATCCCATAGCCATTATTCCCCTCTCCTCAGTGTCACGCAGTCCCTATCGAGCTGATGATGATGTCCGTCGCTCAACTCATTCACGTTTGCTTACGAGATAGGTAGGGCAGCAAGCCAGGAGGCACGGGAAATCGAGCAGCACCCGCACCAATTACCAGGATTCTTTCTTTCAATAAAGCCCTCATAGTCCTAAACGACACGGCATGGCCGGACGCCCACCACGTCATGTGAGTGCCCAATCCCCAACACTATCGCAAGGATAAAATATACCAGACCAGTACACTCAGTGATGAAATTGCATAAACCAAAGGCTTCCTTGCCCATACCCACTACAACATACAGCGACGGGGTCAACGGGGGGCGTACGTGTCTTGTATCGTATCTTGTTTTACTTTCTTTCATGAATGATGAGTGGTAGATGGCATGATGTATCTACCGCGGCAGTGGGCGGGTAACTAAACCACGCCGTGTAAAACTACCCCGTACGGAAGAAGACGGTCCAAGTAACGACGAAGATGGAAAAAACTAAGATCTCCACTCTCTCTGAGACATGCTAGGACGGGCTTACCAAACTCCATCCTTAACCTCCGATCCATCCATGTTTCCTAAAGAATGAAAGAGGAGAGACGGGGAAGTGATTCTCCACGCCGGGCCCCGAGACCAAATGCCAATTAAGGGGTTTTGTATGGTTTTTTTTTTGCCTTCGTTCCCTGTTCCTTGTTTTTGTTCCTTTGCCATCCCATCCATTTCCGAGTCGGGAATCACGATACGATGCCAGATACGATGCCATGCCATGTTCTCGTAACGTCATTCCGGGCGGGGGGGCGGGGCAGTGATTCCATTAGCGGGGAGCTCTACGTCGCTGAGGCGACCTTATTCGACCTTGCTCTCGAAGTTCTCGCCGGCAACCAGCTCGGGGATGTCGTCGTCGTCGGCATCACCTTCCTTATTGTCCTTGGTCATGCTCTGGTAGCTCTCGGCGAGCTTGCGGAGGGAGGCGAGGGAGTCGGGGCCGAGCTGGTTGAGGATGCCGGGCACCAGCTCAGTCAGCTCCTTG
The DNA here is from genome assembly GCA_022385595.1 of Xylaria palmicola. Classification (NCBI taxonomy): domain Eukaryota; kingdom Fungi; phylum Ascomycota; class Sordariomycetes; order Xylariales; family Xylariaceae; genus Xylaria; species Xylaria palmicola. Next base: position 69,631 of record MU281389.1, on the reverse strand, counting down.
TCCTCGCCGTTACCGTAGATGGCGAAGGTGTTGGAGGGGACAGCGGCGTGGACTAGATGGCAGTGTTAGCATGTGATGGTGCGCCCATTTCAAGGGCCGTGACAGGGGTATGTGTAGTACGATGTATGGTAGTGTATACATGAATCAATCCGTGTATAAATGTTTACAGATATGGTGTGTGCACATCGTAGGATAAGGAAGGTAAGGGTAAGGGGGGTAGTGAACAGATAGTGCCGACAAAGAAGACGACGACAACGACGACGAAGAATACATAGCGGTGGCAGGTGACCCGGCGAGGCAGGGCGCAGACTTACCCTTGGGGGCAGAGAAGTGGATGACGTTGCCGTCGCTCTTGAACATGTTGACCTCCTCGATGGCCTGGATGGGCTGGGTGTTGAGCTTCTTGAGGGTGGCCTGGAGCTTCTTGTCATCGTTGGCGCTACGGGCCACGTTGCGCTTCTGCTTGTGTCTGGGCGTGCCCTTTCCACCTACATGACGGCGGCGAGATACGCAGTCAGCCTCGCGCTTCACTCGCAATCACGACGGGACGCTGCGCCGTGCCGGGCCGGATGGGGTTGGATCAAGCAGAACAGGACCCGAAAACGCGGCCACGGCACGGCAGCACGGGACATTCATTCATCACAACATACCGGTTCGGGCGGGGGCGGCGCCGCCGAACTTCTTCTTGAGGAGCTCCTGAACGTCGGCCATGGTGTCGGGGGGAGGCTGTCTCGATGCGATCCGAGGACGTGAGTGGATGGGTCGGGGGTCGGTCGGGTTCTAGATGGCCGGACAAGACGGGCGACGTCAGCTTCTCCCCTTCCAGAATCGATGCCCGGCTGAGCAGGGCGTAGAGCAGGGCGTGGAGCAGCTCGACCTACCTCGGGAATGGCGACGTGCGGTCTCTCTCTGCGTGATCGTCGTCGTGGTCGATTGCTCAATCCGCAGTGGCTCGATGTTGGGTTGGCCGCGGTACAAAATTGGATGTGCGCCGCCAAGACTTTTGCACCCTTCGCCAAAGGAGAAACCCTCTTCCGCCCAGGCCTCTACAGTCCCCTCTACAGTGCACCCATTCACTGCTCTGCCCACCTCTCATCTCAACCCCACCCTTAGGTACCCCACCGGACCGTCTGGCCTGAGCCCCGCCAGCGCCCCTCACTAAGACATGGCGTGGCGGCCTCGCCTCTTACATCACTCTGGAAACATTGCGTGAAGTGCTTAACTAAAAAAAAGTACGGCAGTTTTGATATTGCAGCCGAGTGTCTATGCACATCAACAACTTTGAAATGGTGCATGCTATGAGATTTGCCTCCTTTAACTAACTTAGATCAAAACAGAACTGACCAGGTAGGTGTGTATGCCGACGATACTATGCCCCTCCAATGTCACCAACTCCACCATCATCATGTCTATGTCTCCCAAAGGCGTCAGAACTCAACGCGAAAGCCGTCAACTCAAGCTCCCCTCCATCCATCTCATACCTCGAATGATCCAGGTTGCTTATTAAACAATAAGTTGGCAACCTGGATCATTCCTCATCCATCAGTCTCTCCAGCGCATCCATACCCGTCTCGGTCTCCTCCAAAACAACCACTTCTTCCTCAATGGGAGACTGGGACGGCTGTAGCAATGCGTCTGTGCCATAGTCGTCTCCCTCACTAGTCACTTGACCCGTCATTATCTCCACTCCTTCTTCACCAGCTGCCTTCTCCGAAACCGCCCCTTTCTCTTCCGGCTGCATGGCCGCAGGGGTACAAGCAGCACCACTCCCCCCGCCCGCCCCCACGCCGTCTACCTCCATCTCCTCCAATGTGGGAGCGAAGACGCCGAGACTGAGTAGGCGCGCGTACTCCATCTCATCCTCCTCTTCCTCACCCCCAGAGGCGCCAGGCGAGACGTCGGGGAAGCCATCGAGTTGGTGGTCCTGCTCGAGATTGGCGATACGGCCCAGCTCCTGCTCGAAGATCCAGGGGAAGCTGATGAATGGCATCGGCTGGTCGGCAGTCACGCCGCCCCTGCACCCGCGAAGCGCCAGTTGGACCGCCTCCCACGTCACGCGATAAGTAGCTGCGATGAACGGGTACAGGACCTTGGGCTCGCGCGACCCCGCCACTCGGATGCACGCGCTCCTGAACCGCTCGCGGTGGTTCGCCATGATGGGGCCCATCGTCTCCTGCAGCTGATACTCGCTGCCCACACGCGGCTTCGTCAGGACAAACGTGCTCCAGACCTCGAACTCGGTGCCGATTTCCCGTTGGTTCATGATCTTCCTGAGTGCCCCGTCATGCTGCCTCTTGATTATCCTCGCCTTTCTTAGCACCTCATCCGTCAAGGCAAACCGCCGGAGGATGCGCTCGTCAAAGGTGTCATTGTAGTTGGGATGGAACGTGACTTTCCCGACTACGTCGTAGAGCTGCCCAAGTACGTTCCTCGACTGGTATGACTTGCCCGGCTTTTCCATGAAGTGCGGGTAGAGCTTCGGGCGCAGTGAATCCTTGAGCTGGGCAGCCTGACCCGACTTGGGGTAGTCCACTGCCTTGGAATGGAGGTGGGCGAGTTCTATGCACACAGGGTGTTTCGGCCCCCCTTCGCTCTTAAGTCTATCTGACTGAGCCAAATGCGCATGGGCGATCGTGCTAAGGGTATCGTTCTTCATATACGTAACGAAAAAGGAAATTAAGTCACTCGACTGTACGGGCCGATCAAGTTCTACAGGCTGCAGCGGCTCGTGGGTCATCGGTGGGTGATTTCGTTCTGGGGGAATGAGATTATGATCCCAAATAACGAAGAAATCATCACCATCGAGGTCACCACCCGAGCACATCGATGGAATATCACGGTCACCATCGGCCGGGAATACCACAACATCACGTAGATGTTGAAGCCCGGGTACATCCACAGCTTCGACGATGCGTATATCGCCCGGATGCAACGATGGGTTACGCCCCACGACGCAAAGTCCCTCAATCACTATATAGCCATCCGGGCCCTCTGGCAAGGTCCCCGGCCTCGGTACCTGAAGGAATATCTGCGGAAATTCTTGCTTCGATGTCCCGGCCGAGGTATGTTCATGAGTAGTAGGGTTTGGGGGCTCACGGTAACCCCGAAGCGTACGGGTCTCATCGACGCAGCCTAAGACGAAAGCGCCTTGCTCCACGACGATACGGGCTTTTTCGCGAAGCAGCCGCAACGACCAAGCGCGCCACACCTGGAGAATACATAGGAAAAAAGGCTCCTTGCCTCGCATGAAGCCGTCACTGATCATCTGGGCCATCGTTGTAGTGATACCGTTTTGGTCGGTGAATCTGCTCAGCAAACACATGGCCGTCGCAGGGTCTTCCATTGCTTTGTCGTAATCGATCAGCTGCTTCTGTTGCAGCTGCAGGAAGGCAGCATCAGGGACGCCTAGGCAACTTAGAATCGTAATCGTCTGTCTATTCAGCGTGGCTACCGAGAAACGAGACGATTTGATAATTTCGAGAAGTGCGGATTGGGCTTGGAATTTTTTCTGAGATGGTCGTAGGCAGACTTGATTAAAGGTCAATTCGGGCCAAGTGACTAGCAACCCCTTATGACCACCGAGCCGAAACTGAAAAGCTGACGGGACAAGCTTTTTCGTGAGGTGGTGGCGTTTGGCGACGTACTCGGCCAGCTTTGGCGATATCTTCCCAACACCATCTGTAAAACACCAGTCGCCTCGACATATATCCTCAATCCCGTGGATACTCTGACTGATCGGACTATCCGTGAATGCTCTAGTAGTGGAGAAGCACTGGCCCAACCTGGCCGCAAATTTGGCAACGACCTTGATGTGTCTGACATCGCCCATCCACTCTCGAATCTGATTGCAGTCGACGTGGTCGGTAGGTGAGAAGAAATAGGCCCCATTCTCTCTAAATTGGGAATTGCCAAAAGCAAGAAACTCATAATGACGGCCGGCTACCCGGATGCCATTTGTCAAGGTGCGAAATACTCTATTGAACAGGGCGTTCTGCTGTCTGCTCTGAGGAGACGAGAAGATCCTCCCTTTCATGAGCTCATCTGTGAACTGGACGCGCAGGAAGCGATCAGCATATTGGGCGAATTGGCGTATAACTCTGTTCGAAGCTTCAGGATTTGGGGTGCTGAGATACATGGTCGAGGGTGTGATGACTACTTTTCTGATCCACATGCAGTGAGATGGTATCCCAAGTTCCGGATAGTAACACAAGGCCTTTCCATCTGTAAAAAGGGCCAACGGGTCGTAGAACCTCTTGGGATGAAGCGCAAGACCACCTGTGCCCGGACCTTCCGACTCAGCAACGTAAGTAAGCAAGTCCTTTGCCCGGTTCCTGTTCTTTCTAACCCCATTCGACAGATCGGTCAGTCTACGAAGAAAATCAACACCAAGGTTCACCTCGTCGAAGTTTCCTTGCGATATGCATACTTCTAGTTGGTATCGCACGTCGAATGGGAGGTGTATTTCCTCGGTTGCCGCCAGAAGAGCTAGATTGCCACCCGTTGCGCCCGGTTCTAAGAGTTTCCAGAAGTCCGGCTTAGTTGCTGGAACGGTGCGCAAACTGTCGGCAGCTACATGCTGTACTGGTATGTTAAAGTCTTCCAGTGCGCTCTTCATCACTTCCCATGTCCTATTGGTAGAGTCGGACTTTGTGAAGGTAAATTTGTACGTTGTCCATCGTCCAATATCGACAAAGTGGTTTTCTTTCTGAAGGGTGACGCTGTCATCCTTCAACCATGCCGTATCATATACCACATCTACAGCCCTATTCCATGCATCCCACTCTGCCCATGACTGCCGCTCCGGGGAGTGAGACAACTCATTCTCACCCTTCTTAAAATATGCCGGTGGACTCTGCAGCGGGATAAGCACAGAAAATGTGGAATCGTCTTCGGAGACTACGAGGTTTGTCAGGTGTGGGAAGAAGATACGTGCTTGATACGCCGATACGCCATCCCTCTGACCAACTGGCGAAGGGTGTTTTAGCATCGGATCTTTCCGGCGAGGGTCCTCTATAGCACAAGAAAATGTAATCTCGAGCCTCCGTGCCTTCAAATTGGCAAGGAAGGCGAAACCACGTCGGGACGTATTATGTAGAGTCCTCATGGCCATAAACTCGAAAGGCTGGGGAAGCAGGCCGAATTGTAGCCTATTAGGCTCGATGCTCAGCTTTGGGGGATACACACGCCCCCCAGGCGTCTCGACTCTCATGGGATCCCGCCATTGCCGTAGCTCGGCCGAGACTCTGTACTTCTGGCCGTCGGCCTCCAAAGTGATCCGTTCCCCCCAACACGGGGCAGACGGAGGTGGGGAGAATCGAATAATGGCGGCATCCCTTCTCTGCCCCAAGATGTCTATGTAGACAATGTTGCCGTACCGCTGGAAATGCCGATGCAAGTGGAGTGTCGTGATCAGTGGCGGCAGCCCCTTTACGCGGATGGACACGTCGTCACGATCTTTCCAGTCCGGTCTGATGCCTAAGTGGCGCACCGTGTTGCCAGACGAACTAGATGACGCATAGCCAGGCCGAGGCGGTGGAGCAAGGGATTGTGCACTCATGATCCTGATGCCCCAAGGTTGCGATGTGGGCGGGCGTCAACGTCCTGACTGTTCTGCGCAGCTGAGTGATGAAGCAATGCGCCAGCAGTTATCTACCTGAGTGGGAGAGTATTTGGATACTGGGTGAAGGCAAACAGCATGGCTGTGCATCCAGGAGGCTTGGCTGTGTCCAAGCAAACTGGCGCCTGACGGGTGCAAGAAATGGAAGACGGAGCTGACTGACTGGACGGCTGGGGATATACTACTACTGTTGTTGTTTGGATGGAAACTGAGTATGAGGTGAGAGCGGTGAGAACCTAGGTAAATAGAGGTAGTTCAGGTATCCCGTTTGGCGATTACCTGTAGGTAAGTACAAAGTAAGTAAGTAGGTACCTACCTTAATAGTCGGGACGTAGGGTAGTTACAAACAAGGTGTGCTGCTAGTAGTGTCAGAGGCAGTGAAAGGTGCTTCGTCATATTCAACACTGCTAGTGCAATACGAAAGGTGTTCAGGGTACCTAAAGTCAGGCACGAACCCGTGTAGCGCATTGGAAGTAAGTAGGTGCCTACCTTTACCCAAGACTTGAGATGGATTGTGTTTTGCTAGCAAAAAGGTATCTACTCTACTCTACCTAACCAACGGCGTAGGCAATGAATTGCTCACTCGTGTTCTATCCAAGTAGATGGGCGCCGCACCCGAGTGTGAAGGCAGATGAAAAATACATTGAAGCTGCCCATCGCTCCTTCCCTACCTACCTAGGTAGCAGGTAACTACCCAGAATTGCCTTACTCGCGAGAGATACAGTTTAATCACATCCGTGAGATTGACTAAAGACCTCCCTACAGGTTGGTAGCAAACCCCGGAAACCAACAGGACAAACGGGCTGAAACCACACAAACATTGGATCCTTTTGCACATAATTACATAAGTCGGCTTCGTAACTGAGCTGTACTGTTGATGCAGTCGTTGAAAATATCATGTGAGACTCAAAACTCGTTTCGTGGCTATGAAATCGTGGCATAGGCATACCTACCTAGCTAGGTACCTAACCTAGGTAACATCGAATGTGTCCCAATAACGTAATTCAGACGAGTACGGGGGAAGAGATCTTCGAGTGTATATTTATTTCTAATCCCTCCCCCCCCCCCCCCCCGTCTCCCCCTCGTCACATGTGCCATCATCATATGCGGGCAATATTGCAATAGACTGCACCCGGATGCAGTCTTGCTGCATCCGAGCCCACGCCAACACCACGTCGGTCGGTCACAGTCATACGACTCTATGTGCATATCGAACCACATCTATTCCCCCCCCTTTTTCTTTGCCTACACCGAAGGCTTTTTTTATGCATGTAAGAACACATCTATCTCCTAGAAAATATTCTCGGTGTGAAACCCAAGCATATGATGCCTACCAGACAAGACCTATCCGTGTCAAAATGAAAAAAAAAAAAAAAAAAAGGAGAAGAAACGAAAACCAACCCAACCTAACCAACCCCCTCAGCTAACTATCTAGGGATGTCAAAGATCTTGCCCGGATTCATAATCCAGAGCGGATCGAGCGCCGCCTTGATCTGCTTCATGACGCCCAGCGTGTCGGGCCCGACCTCGCGCAGCAGCGACGCCTTCTTGCCCCAGCCCACCGAGTGCTCGCCCGTGCACGTGCCCTCCATGTCCAGCGCCCGGTTGACCATGTTCTTGACGCACCGCTCCACCTTGGCCACCTCCTCCGGGTTCCGCCGGTCGTAGATGATGCTCTCGTGGAAGTTGCCGTCGCCGATGTGGCCCAGGATCGACGCGAACAGGCCCATGTCGTCCATCTCCTTCTTGCTCACCTCGATGAGCTCCGCTAGCCGGCTGAACGGCACCGCCACGTCGGTGCTCCCTGCTACCACGTCAGTACAAAACTCTTCAACCTCAAACGCGTCTCCGCGGATACCCCGCAGGGCTGGGCCGGGCTGGTCTCAGCCAAAACATACAGACTTCCTCGCCCTCTTTCCTGAGCGCCAGCATCGACCACAGCACTTCCTTGCGCGCCGACCACAGAAGCTTCTGCTCCCGCTCATCCCTGGCGAACTCAAAGTTGCTTCCCTTGTTGTCCTGCGTGATGCTCTTCACCCGGCTGATGTTGTCCTTGACGCTCATCTTCGTCCCGGCAAACTTGAAGAACAGCGTCGGCGCCTCCTTCCATACCCGCGGCGCGGTTGCGCCTCCGAGGTTGATCACTCTCATCTGGACGTCGTCCATGACCTCCATCGAGGCGACAGGAACACCCGCCTGCATGACCCCTGCGGCGGCAAGGGCCGCGTCGCGCATGGTGGGGAAACTGACTACGGCTACCGACGTCTCCTCGGGCACGATGGCAAGTTTCAGGGTAGCTACGCATTCAACGAGTCAGCCTTCCGATCCGCGTTATTCGTGCCACAGCACGCACCTTCGGTCACCAAGCCAAGCGTCCCTTCACTGCCCACAAAGATTCCGTTGAGGTTGTACCCGGCGGAGCTTTTCCGCGGCCGCCGCCTTGTCTTGATGACAGTCCCGTCTGCAAGTACTACTGTGAGATTGATTACCCAGTCTTTCATCGTACCATACCGAACTGCGTTGGTGCCTGAGCAATTGGTGCCTACCATGCCACCAATCTTGGCGCTCGGGCCTGTGTGTCGACACCACGGTTAGCAAACGGGTTTGTGCTTATAGCACCTTGCGGATGAGGCGAGCGCCTGCTCTCCTCGACCTATACGTACCGGGGTCGATAGGGAAGAAGAGCCCACTGTTCATCTGGCTCAGCTGACTATTGAGGTCCTGCCACCCGATGCTCGGTTGCACGACAACATCCATATCCCCTTTATTCAGCTGTATGATTTTATCCTGTTTATTTCCAATTAGCTTCCGGTGCATGTGATCGGAACTGGTCTCCGGTTCAATGTACGGATAAGCAGGAGGCATCCTCACCATGTATGCAAAGTCCACGCTGATACCACCATACGGGGCCGAGAAATGGCCTTCCAGGCTGGAGCCCCCGGAATAACCTATGATCGGAACGCGATATTTGTGGCAAATGCGGGCAATGATTGACACCTGTTCCGTCGAGCGCGGGTAAGCCACGGCTACAGGGAGACCATCCGGATTTACTGTCGACCACTCCGAATAGCCATGTGCAAGTAGGTCTTCCGAGTCGGTGCTGATGACGTCCTCATTCTCTCCACAGGCCTTGATCCCTTGTCGTATCTCCTGGAGTGCCTTTGAGAAAAACAGTCAACCAACACGCTCGCCGGGTCACTTCGGTTACACGCGGGATTAACAAGATATCGCGTAACTGACAAGTTCCAGTTCCTTCACGGAGGCATATTGGGGCCCTGGCGTCCTGCTATCGAACACAGATGCCGTGTTTCTCTGAGACCCGTCCAAGACGAAGGCAGCAAGACCAAAACCCACGGCTCCCGCGGATGCTGCCAATGCGAAAATGGAACGGCCAGTCCATCTTAAAGCCGGTCTAGGGCCGGCTGTATTGGTGGCTCTGCCGGCAGAGGGTCTCTTCAGGGTCGCATTTGCAGAGAATGTGCGCCGCCACCCGCCGATAAGGCGCCGAGTGGCATTGTTGGCCGACATGACTTAGAGACACAATGTGTTACACAAGCATGCAGAACTCTAGTACACGTATGGTGGGTTTAGTTCAAGACAACAGGCAACAGGACAAGTTACGTAAAAACGGCTGTTTCGAAGCCGCTTCTCCGTTTCAAAGCTGAGGGTTTCGAGCTGATATCTTAGGGAAACAGATGAGGGACAATATGATGGCCGGTCCCGGATGCAGAAGAAGACGATGGCCCCGAACGTCCCGAGCTAGCAAATGCGGCACCAATGAAGGAAAAGAATACCCGGGAGCTGGCTATGGTCCACCTGACCGGGAATAGGTTTCCGGACGGTCGTCGGATCGCAGGGAAAGAAACTAAGCAGTTGGACCCGAAGAGTTGGGATCCGGTACGCAGAATCGGAAGCAGCTTTACGAGGTACATATATGTGATGGAACTCCACATCGGAAGAGGTACTTGGTACACGATGGCAAGCCATTACACGGTCCTCGACGCGCCTGATTGGGCGCCGGACTCTTTAGTTTGAACGCCTAGACACATGAAAAGAAGAAAGTCGCTCTGGCTACGTTCTTGCACCGACAACCTGGACTAATACCTCACCAAGTGCCGGGGTGGCTGCGTCCATGTTCCCTGGGCTCGTGGGGGATGTAGCCAGTCGCGAGTGCTCGTGACCGCAAGTGGGACCAAGCAGACCGACTAATTGTCGAGAGATGGTGCACAGGGGCTGCTGTCCACGGGGCCATTCATTGTTCATGGCATGGTGAACTTGCATCATGTCAGGATGGCAGAAAAGGGAAATGCGGAAGTGGTGTGTGAGATGGGGTCTCGTGACCAGTGACGTGGACGGCGGCAGACGAGAGCTTCAGAGTACGGCACATATTCTCCTCGACGAGAGACGTGCGGTATAGAGCCCGACTCGCAGCTCTGCGGCAGAGGCCGACCACTCACAGCTCCGTGGAAAAGGGCGGAGGCGCGGTGTGACAAGTGGTTGCGAGAGGGAATTGCCATATGGTTTCCTGATGGCAACAGATGGGCGACGGTGGCTGAGAACGGGCCAGGCTCCCCTAACAGTCTTCAATGCAGACTGTACGTATGTACCAAGGTCCAAGCCTGGCTGCTGACGCTGGGCTGGACGGCGAAGCGCTGGCGGGTCCAGGTACATTGGTGCCGCATTAGCCCCGGGCTTTGTCCTTTGACGGGAACCAATTTTTCATAGAATTGTGTCATCCTCGCACATAGCGAGACTAGTCGTCGAGAGGCTGAAGAAGATGCAAGGGGAAGAGCATGGGGGGGCCGATCGTTGGGGGTCCAAGTAGGCGTTTGAGACTCAGAGAGTCGCGTGAGGTTCTAGAAGAGTTCCATATCCATTTATCATGTTTCCCGAACCCACGTCTCGCCCCGAAGCTGGAAACGAGGAAGGGCAGCGTTTAGTCGTAGTCAGCCTCAAAGAAGGATGGACCGCCAAGTGAGGATTTTTGTTTTTGTTTAAAAATTTTTCTCTAAAAAGAATTAAGGGGACGGTGCAGAAGCAGACAAAAAGAAAAACATATTGCGTAACTGGGCATGCTGAGAGTTTCTCAACCTGGCAAGCCACGCCGAAGAGGCATCATCCTTGCGCCGGCTAGGCAGGTTTGTCAGCTCGCCGATCCTGACAACGAAAAGGGATCTCAGTAGCGAGCGGCCGAGATTCGAGAATGAAAAATTCGACGGTAACATAGTAAGCTGCATCGATCGGCTCTGGTATGCTGGGTGACAACATGTAGGGCGGCCAGAGAACAAGCCAAAGGAGAGATGGCATAGGTAGTGCGAGCCGTCTCTGGGTTCAGCGTCTGCCTGGACGACACTTGAAGTGTTTGGCGTCTTCTGAGACGACTGGCTGTGTCTCACGGTCGGGGATAGTCCAGACGACGCGATGACCCCGTCTACATTTGGCCGAGTGCCTGAGGAACACACAGTCTAGGTATCTAGGTAACGCGGCGTTAGTGTAACGAGTCTGTGCAAACTGATGTAGGTAACCTCAGTTGTCTTGGGGACGGAGATGATGCAGAGCGGGCGGATCAGATCAGGTAGGTACTCCGTACCTGCCTTAATTGAGGTACATGTACCTGGTACAGAACAACAACAGCACACTGACACTGACAGCCTGCAGGACACTGGCAGAGACACTGGACAGGCTGGACAGGGGTGGCCGCACACCTACCCCACAGTACCGCCCAGAGAGCACCAAAGAGGAAAGAGGGGTTGAGCAGTACTGTGAGGCTAGATGGTGTAGGTACCCCTTATATAGTGGGCCTGCTAGATAGGGCACTAGGCAGATCGGCACTCTTTACGTTGGTAGGTACAGGTACAGGTACGTACTATCGGGTCCCACACCACTCATCTCACACTGTCCACGAAATACTTACCGAGTTAGGTATCTCCCTAGGGTGTTAGTCTGGGAATTTAGCGGGGGTGTTTTCAGAGCCCTGCAGCTTTCAAGTGTGTAAGTGAGTGAGTGAGTGAGTGAGTTCTCGAGGTACCTAGGTAGAGGTAGGTGACCTTGGAATTGTTGTTATTTAGATAGGTACTGCTAGATTAGGTACTTAACCTCTAGGTAGGTTATAGGTAGTGCGTAGTGTGCATATGTCGGTGTGGTGCAATTCCTCCCCTCAAGTCGCAGCGCGTCGTCCACTGCACTTTCTTGCAGCCAATACCCGAGCCATGCTGGACACTCCCGGCGGGTAGGGTATCTTGAGAAGATGGAAATAACCTTGCGCAGGTGAGCCGAGAGTTGTCTCCATGCAAGGCTAAATCGATGCAAATTGCACCGCAGCCATACGCAGCCTACGACTACCACCCAAGGGGGATGCATCCAAGTCGCGATACTCGTGCTAGTAGGCTCCATTCCAGCGCTACTGCATCTACTACTTGTCCTCATGCATGATCCAGTGACACTAGGTTGAGCTAGGTAGGTACTGCCTCCAGCATGACACCCGCTCACTCTCTGCAGTGCCTCCTGTATACCTCTTAGATAGTACGTACAGGACTTGTAGTGCTGGGTGTGGCAGAGGGATGGATGCCAAGGTACGTATCAGATCCATAACTACAGGGAATCCATACGTATATGGGAGACACGGCCGGTTTTCTTCCTATTTGCCGCGCCGCGCCGCGACCGACCGCCCGACCGCCCGATCGCCCGCCCGACCCTCCACATCGGTGCCTGTACGGTTCGATGCGAGAAACGGAGGCAGCGCCAGAGGACGAGGCAGAGGCAGATTCAGATTCATGCTTACTTACCTGGACTACCCGAGTACATCTGGTCGTCTCGTCGCCAGGTCAGGTACCAATGCAGCCCGCAGACGCCTCCTTTCGTGCCCCTACGTCCCATCCATCGACGACGGACACACATGCATGCCCACACACGCCCACATACAGGGGACAGGCCACAGGGACGCACAGGGACATATACATACATAGTACAGCACACCCATCCGCCAGGCTCGGCCACGTGCTGAAGCGAGAGATACGTACAGATCTTATACAGTCTCGACCTCGCATCAGCCTACCCGTCTGCCATTAGTGGCGTGCTGCTGTGAATAGCGTCGCGTGATGACGGCCATTCGAGAGGAGAAGCAGCCTTCTTCTCTCTGTCTTCATTTCCCTTTTTCATGCACGCTATGTCATACCTCTGCCCAAACCTCTGCCCCGGCCGGGTGAGGGCAGCAGCGCCGGCGCCCAAATGGGTTGATAGGTAGGCAGATAGGCAGATAGGCAGACAGACCAGAGTCCGAGTAGCTAGCTGCCCGGGGTTGCTTCCCAGACGGCAAATCCAGGCTACTCGAACCAGCATCTACACCCTCGGCCCGGCAGCATGAAGAGCCACTGACTGGCAATGGCCCGCCCCGCCGCCGTGGTGCGTAGTAGCATGCCATCGCTCTGCTCGCACATGATGGATTCCTCTTTCTTGTCTTGCCTCTTCCAGCTCCCACGACAGCCCCGGCTACGGTTAAGTGTATAACCGAGGCAACGCAGAACCGCAGGGAGACGGGCTCGCTAGCAACACCGGTGAAGACTGCCGGATATATGTCTCCCGTCCGCAGCGTAACTGCAACCTGGCCCTGACTCGGTTGACCGCGCGTCACGCGAGGCGTGGAAATCCGAGCCCGCCGCCTGTAAGTACGAAGAAAGGGAGAGAGGGGGGGAGGGAGAAGGAGAAGGAGAAAGAGAGAAAATTTTCGCCGGTGAGCAATAGTCGAAACCTCGAAACCACTCTTTCTCCCCCTTCGCAGCGAAGCTTCGCGCTCTCCAACTGTGCCCGATCTGGACGGCTGCATACGCGGGTGGCCCCCCTTTCCTCGGCTGGCCCGCCGTGCCCATGGCATGGCGAGTTACCCAGGGCTGCGACACCGAGCACGCCTGGTTTCTCTCCTGTGGCCCATGTTGGATGTCGTGCATTCGTTCCCCTCCCCCCCTGGCTATACGCCGTCGTGCTATTGCAGCGCGACTGCTACGGCCTCGCGCGCCCTGTGTCATGTCGCGGTAGCCATGATGAGATAGATAACGGGGGTCGAACCGCAATCTTGCCCATCGCCGCTGCTCGAATGACGGGGGCCTTTTGCGAGCGAGACGCGCTTGGCCGCCCGGGTAATGCTTTGGATATTTCGCCTCTCGGCAGCACGACTAGAATCAAGAAAGGGCGCGTGTTATGACGGTCGGATTACGCAGCTAATCTCCGCGTGCATATGGACTCGTCCAATGGCCCTGCTATCTCGCTTCCCCTTCATAGCCCTCAAGGTGGTGACCATGCGTAGCGAATAAACCTTGCTGTCGGATGCTGGAATGTCCTGCCGGACCGCTCCAGACAACTGACCGGCATTCCAAGCCTCGGCACACCCCTTCATAGTCCTGGGTTCCTGCCTGCTTCTTCGCTCCTCTGCTCGACCTAAGCTGAAAAGAACAGTGTCACCACGTACAATGAAGGCGGGCTGCGGACTGCATAGCAGGACGAGGCTAAACGACTGTACTTACCTTAACCGGACCGTCCAATGCTATCTCCGAACTGAGCATCGAACCCTGTGAGGATTTTACTCACAGGGTCCATGTTACGCCCCCACTAGAGCGTAACGAAACATGAAACAATGAGAAGCGCGGCTGACAACTCCTTCATCAGAGTCGAGTGTATTTGTGTTTGTTTTTTTTTTTTTGGGGGGGGGGGGGGGGGGGGGGGGGGGGGGGGGGGGAGCACACAGGGGGTGGAGCAAGAAAA
>MU281389.1:0-55250 GCA_022385595.1 Xylaria palmicola | reverse complement strand
CCCCGCCCCCGCCCCCACGCCCCCGCCCGGCTGCGCCCGACCCCGCCCCCCCCGGGCCCCGGGGGGGGCGCCAATGCTCACTCAGGAAGGTTACCAAGATAGCAAAACCAAGAGATTTGACAAGTGCCCCAGTACATCCAAACATACAATCCGATCCATGTAAAGCGCAATTCTGGGCTTGAAGTCCTGGCCTGCAGAGATATGTGGGCACGTATATACGTAGGGAGTGGCTGAACTGGGCTTCACCGCCGCTTAGACGTGGGGGTCAACGGAAACTTCCCATACCTAGGTGCATACAGCCAGCCACGATATATATGCATTGCCGACAGGTGATACATTACAGTTACAGAGAGCACATCACGGGAGCACGCATTTCTTCGCTGGGAATCTTGGTCAATTAATTTCTCATTTCATCATCGACCCAGACCGCGTGTTCCAGGTTCGCGGTAACGTAAGCACACAGTGGATATGCCCTAGACTCCAGTTCCCATGTGCAAAGACAAACCATCAATCTCTTGTCCTGATGTCCCCTTTTCGATTTTACGTTATAGTACCTAAGTTGATTCAAACACAAACCACTTAGTGGCCAGCCAGAGCCTGAGCCCGGCGGCGGTCTCTCTCCTCGGCGATGGTCAGCTTGACGCCCTTGCCCTTGGGCAGAGAGATCCATGGCTTCTCAGAGCCAATAACGAAAACGTTGTTCTCGCGGGTGGCGAAGGTGTTGTCAATAGCATCCTTAATGTGGACGATGTTGAAACCACCATCGTGGCGTTCACGGTGGGTAATAACGCCAACACGACCCATGTTACGGCCACCGGTGATCATAGCAATAGCACCAGTGTCAAACTTGATATAGTCAGTGATCTTGCCAGTGGCAAGGTCAATCTTAACAGTATCGTTGACCTTAATCAGAGGGTCGGGGTAGCGGATGCTGTAGCAGGAATCACGTCAGCAAGCAGACCGGAGATGGGGGCACATACCAGCCGTTGTTGGGGTGTTGAAGGGTGGTTCAACCAAAGCTTGATCCAACGGCTGAATGATGTCTGACAGAACACTTACGTTCTCGCATCGTGCGTGACCAAGAATGGGATGCCGCCCTTGCCCAGTTGTACGCGCTTGACCTTGCCCAGCTTGTAGGTGGCCTCCTCCTCCTGGATGCGGTGGACGGTGTAGCGGCCCTTGGTATCGTAGATCAGGCGAAAGTTCTCGCCAGTCTTCTCGAGGGTAATGACGTCCATGAAGCCGGCGGGGTATGTGGTGTCGGTGCGAACCTTGCCGTCAACCTTGACGAGACGCTGCATAAGGATAGCGCGAGTCTCGCGGTAGTTCAAGGCATACTTTAGGCGGTTGCGGATAAAGATGATAAGGGGCAGGCATTCTCGCTGCTTATGAGGACCAGGCGAGGCCTTGGGGGCGTAGGTACCCGAGAGCTTGTCGAGAAGCCAGTGGGAGGGGGCGCTCAGGCGCTTCTGGTGCTTCTTCCTGTGAGGCGAGGCGAGGCTCGTGTTAGTATTCGTCGAGTCCCGGCGTATTATCCATCGTGCTGGCTGCGCAGGACGGTCCCCATGAACAGCAAAGGAATGTCGCAGTCTTTCGACGGGAATCAACTTACGGTCCTCGACCCATGTTTGCGGTTTGGTCGTTAGTGGATTGTCGTGAGAGGTGCTGAACGATGGGCGACTTGACACTCGATTCGGGGACCGGCGAGGAGATGGGGACGGGTTTGATTCTCTCAAATTCGAGAGGGAAGCGAAAAAAAGGGCTGTTGTGCCCTAGAGGAAATTGATAAGATAAGAGAGACTGTGGGGCCACTTTAAGCAACTTCGAGGTTTTGCCAGTTGCCAATGCCCACTTCCACGTGCTATCTCCGTCCTAGCCAATCAAATAACACTGTTTCGAGCCTTCCAGCCTTTTTAGCTTGACGCTACCACCACCGTGAGGTTTACCGATCTAGGCACTGTCCCTCGTACCTGCCCTACAGAACCCAAGTACTTTACCTTGAAGTACCTAGGTACCTAAGAGGTATTACATTTTATCGAGTTCAAAGTAGGTACGGCGATGAATTGAATGGGAGGATTAGTAGTAGAGGAAGTTTACTAAACAGCGTCTCTACGTTGAGACAGATGCTGCCCTTGGGAGAGAGCACGACATGCCTTACCCATGTATCCTGTATGCCTACCTAGGTAGTATCCAGATAGAAGAGTGCATGCTCGCGTACAGAGGGGCAGACGCTGTGTTCTCGGCGTGACGACCGATGCAAGAGAGCAAAATCGCCAGCATCCTAGTAAAAGCACGTATCGCACAGGAAGGAGCAGTCGGCTAAATCGTGTTTATTTGGTTCGATCCCATCCATGACCCCGTATAACCCTTTCGACACATCTGTGATGCACGGCGTCCGCCCCGGCAGTATGTCCTAGCCATCCGCCTGACGATGCCAGGTAGGCAGTGACAGGTGCCAGAGCGCGGGTTCATAGTAGTAATAGGGACAGGCCCAATCGCTGCAGGCCCTAGATATAGATGTGTGTATATATACAGTCCAGGCAGGAACAGTGTAGGACTTCGCAACCAAGCATAGCCGTGGATGGGCCAGAGAAGCACGCACGGCACACCACAACACACCACAGCGTCATGTCAGTTTGCGTGTCGTGTGTATTTTGGGTATTATTTTGTGTTGTTGCGCCATCATCATCAAACAATGAAGACCGTGTCGTCCAGTGACCCCCCCGAGGTGTTTTTTGGTTGAGATCATCGGATTTGTCATTTCATGCTATCGTTCCCTGTTCCCATTCCCACACGCCATGCCATGCCTCGGCCAGCCGTCCTAATCCCCTATGCCACCAGCTCGATGACACCGCCGGCCTCTGTGATCTTGCGCTCGGCGTCCTTGCTGACGTAGCGGGCGCGGACGACGAAGGGAATGCTGGGGCACCGGCCCTTGCCGAGGAGCTTCGAGTAGCCGAGGGCGAGCAGGTCGATGACGGGGGCCGTGTCTTTGGCCTCACCCGAGACGTACTTCTCGCGCAGGTCTTCGGGGAGGAGGGAGGCCAGCTGCAGTGAGGAGACATCGTTAGCACGGTCGTCCCCGGCGCAGTCGCGCCCGTCTCGGCGAACGGACACAGCGGGTTGCACGGGACTTACCTTGTCAATGTTGACGGTCGGGTTCCATTGCTGGTTTCTCAGCAGGTGGAATCGCCGCATACCAACCTTGCCGAAGTAACCGGGATGGTACTTGTCGATGTTGGTGCGGTGGTGGTGCTATCGCCGGGTTAGCTTCCGGGCCCTGCTCGCAAGCCTCTGCGCGCTCTTTCTTACCTGACCACCGGCCATACCACGACCACCGGGGTGCTTCCTGTGCTTGCCTACACGACCCTTGCCGGCGCTGACATGGCCACGGTGCTTGCGTGTTTTCGAGAGGCGAGTCGGCATCTTGGTGGTACTGTGGGAGAATGCGTCGTCGTCGATGTCTTGTCGTCGTCGTCGTCGTCGTCTTTCGCCGTGGTGGTTGGAGGTTATCAATTACGCACACCAAAAAAAAAGGTGTGCTGATTGTGGGTAGGTAGGGCTGATAACGGCCTGGCCCGAGCTCGACGGCTCTCGGCACCCTGCGCCAGCTGCACAGGTCTCCTGCCCGCCTGCCCGCCTGCTCGTCAGAGGCTCTCCAGACCCAGCCAATCGGATAGCGCAAACCTCTCTACTAGATAAGCCCCTCCGACCACTTGCCCAGCGCGATGACGGTAAGCCACGGTACCTTAGGTAATCTAACATCACTACCAGGTGAGTTAGATATTTATCGACTTTTTGCACACCTTCACCCTCGACGAACTGGGAATTCCCTTGAACAGGTACTTTATAATTACTAACAGCTTAGAAACGAATTGATTATGCTGTTTGCTGACTTGTTTCCCCCCTCCCCCTTTTCCTTTCTTATTCGTCCCCCGCCGGCCTCTAATATCGCTTTCAAGCGCCAAAACACACCGAAGAGTCCCGATGGGTACAAGTGCTCACTCAACAAGACAACCCCCAGGCGTTCCCCTCCGATTTATAGCGGTAGGGACAGAAAAACCTTCGATCCGCGGATTGAGCCTGACCCCATAGTCCAACAATAAATAAAACGTCACGAGGCTCGTTTCTGAGCCTCCGCGTCGTCTTTGGGTGTCATCTACAATTCCTAGTCATACACACTCGTTACCTGTCGTTAGCGTGAGGGCTGGCCAATCTGACGCTGGTCCCCACTGATGATCATTATCGAAAGTTGGCTTTCTCAACCTTTCCCAGCACAAACGGCTTGTTTGGGTTTTCCAGGACCAAGACGCCATTGTCTGCTTTTTTGGTTAAAAAAATAGGGGATGGATATCCTTAAGAAATAGGGCGTCTCAATCGACTAAAAACCCCTTCTTTCGTGGGAGAACGGCTCACCCGTGATCCGGTTATCATCCAGTAATAGACGCGAAATGTCCATCTCGCTAGTCACCACATTAGAGTTGGTATTTTCACTGTTACTGATCCAGCTCAAGCTTATATGTGCTTGAGCCTGCTCCCCAGTATCCGGGACCCCAGCCAACGGCGGCCACTTGGGAATATCCTCTCGTGAACCAGTTCTGTTCAACTGAGGTTCAAGACGGGATGTCTTGGCAAGGTGGAAAGAGCTCTCAATACTCATATGGACCGAGGGCTCTAGCAGATTATTGCGAACTTGCATCGTGGTCTTTTCCGTGCTGACAAACTTTTCCGGATATTTATTACGCAGCCTGTCCCGCAAATCTGTCGGTTGCCGATTGGTTAGATGAAACTTGGGATCCCGCTGGATTTTCGTCCAATGAGGGCCGTAGGCTTGAAAGCCTTCCAGTATTTCCTGGTCATCTTGCTCAGAGAAGGGTCTTCTCTCTCTCCGTTGTGACTTTTTAAAGGGCCCTTTAATGCCAAGTTCTGCCAAATCTTCCATCTTTTTCCGGTGCGCTCTGCTTTTTCGTTGTTTCGGCGCTGATTCCGAATCGTTGTACCCTGGCCAGTTCTTCTCCACCTCAATGTTTTCCACCGTATCATTCAGTATGTTTTCCGACATGAGTCCCTTTCTGGGCTTCTTCTCATTCCGGGGCACTGCCGATGGCTCCGATCTGTCAATTTTGTCACCGGCTTTACCTCGTAGCTCCTCGGGACAGCAAGTACGAAATCTATCTTTCAAGTCGCCAGCCGTCCGCTCGTTGAAGTGGTAGTCCCTATCCTCGAGAATATCCGTCCACCTACCAACGCCATGCTTACTAACGCCGAACAGCAAGTTGTTGGTTTCCTCATCAGACCATTTCCGACGCGGCTTTGCTGCTCTCCGTTTTATTTTCCCTGTTGGAGTTCGTTCTGGATCTGGCGGTGGGCTCGGGAGTACACCGTCTTCCGAAACCCCCTGAGACTCGAGTGACTTTGTGAGATTGTGTGATTGAGGCGTTTCGGAGGGTAACGGGCTTTCGAAAGACCCGGAAGAGATACGTGGGAAAAGGGCGGCATCCGAGGGCGGCTCTAGCAAGCCTACTATGATGGGAGGAAACATATGTGACGTTGATTTTTGCTTTTTGGGTGGATGAGGTAGTTGAGGGAAGTCTTCCTTAACCGGACGCTTCTTAGTAGAGACATCTTCAATATTGTCGGCTGGCGTGCCATCCAGTATCATACGCAGGTCCTGGGACGAGACGAGAGTTGGTAATGAGCGATCTGTGGGTGTGTAGCTCGAGGCGGCTTTTCTCGCTGAGAGTGTTATGGTGCCTTCATCCGGCATAGAATTATACAATAACGGATATTGTGAGGCTGGAGGTCCTGCACCGGCATCGAGGACATCAGGTCTTTGACCAGGCTCGGGCTCGATGGGAGGCGGCCGGTTCGATGGGTGCCGCGGGTAAGATAGAGCTTTGATGGGAGGCAACTCGGCATTGCGTGGCCTCGGGGAAGAAGTTGACTCGTTTAGTAGGTGGATCAATCGCGGCTCGATCGTCGCCATACTGAGTAGGCGTTTGAGCCGCTCGCGTGCATCCGATCGACCGGGCGGGAATTGATAAGCACAGGTGAATATTGACATGAGAGTCAAGCCAGGATGGCAAAGGGCCTGTCTTAGGAGCACATGGAAGCAAGCAAATACAGCCGGTTGCTTGCTTGTCCCGAAGGCCACATGTGAAGAGAAGATGGAAGAGGGCGAGCACCACGGATACAGCTGGGTTACGGCAGTTTCAACAACTACGTAGCTCAGACAAGGCAAGAGAGTGCCATACCAGTATCGGTACCGGGAATGGTAGAGGGGTTGATAGACAATGCTGAGCGGAAGCGGCAACAGTTCTAATATAGTCAGTGGGATGCAAAATCAATCTGATATGGTTCTGGATAAGGTTCAAATCGCAGAGCGCCGGTAGATAAAGCCCACGCGCAAGCCGTCCACGCGCACACGCATGCATATGGGGGGGGGGGGGTCCGGTGTGCACGTATATAGAGCATAAAATCACCAAGGAAGGTTTGCCAGGGCCCAATTGACGCGAACCTTCCGATAGAGCGCCTCTCTGCGACAGAGTGCGACTGTACAATGGTGCAGTTGGAAGTGTGTCTCGAAGCGAGGCGCAGGGAGAGCAGGTTGACGTAACACGAGATAGCGGCAACGGCTAGGACGGACAGGGGATGCGGTAGCAGTGCTAAGAACACGCACATACATACGTAGGACCCGGAGTAGCTGTCGTTGCTGCTGCTGGACCAGGAGCAACAAGCGAACGCCTCCGGGCCGTTTGGGAGTCGGCCAGGACGGGCAGGGTGGAGGCAGCCCTCGCAAGGCAGGCGAGGAGCCTAGACGGTGTCCAGCGCGCAGGCAGCAGTGGCAGCAGCGGCAGCAGTGGCAGCAGTGGCAGTGGTGTCGGGCGCCAGTGTGTGTGCGTCGTCGCAGCAAGGACGCAGCCGAGCAGTGGCAGCCGGGTAGCGGTAGATGACGGTGGTGGTCGTCGGCGTCGTCGTCGTGGGTCGGGGAGGATGGATGTTGGTTGGAGAAGAGGCAGGCATGCAATGCAAGATGCAGCGAGGTCCAGGAGGGTCCAGTCCAGAAGCTCCAGACCCGTCGATCCCATTCGCCACTAGGATGCGACGTTCCTACATCGGTCTCTACCGGTAACGATCACCGAGCCAATGGAAGCCCCGGCGGACCCGGAAGACTAAGACAAGAACCTAGGAGACGATCACTGGGTAGGTACCTACCTAGACCTACCTGCCTTGAGGCTTGGGTACCGTACTACTACCTAGGTAGCGATCACGAACGCTCTCACGTACTTCGTATTGGGTACTACCTAGGTACCTAAGTCTGCCCACCTCTACCGGTACCTGCTGCGCTACCCACTACTTCTAGGTAGGTACATACCTACCCACCTGGGCTCCTACACCCCTAACTTACCTAGGTACCGCCCAGCATACAACTACATACCTAACCTCGCCTCTTACATACAGTAGCCACCAATCTTTAGAAAGAAAGCACTCACTCACCTACTTAACCTATAAAAAGAGAAGCAATTGCCTCTTATGGCAAGCCAGACCTTGGACGGGAGCGACGGGATTGGCGGGGAAGTTTACCGTACCTGCAAAGCTTAGTTCTTTCTCTAGGTACCTAGACCTATTAGCATTACATACTGGGTGGGTACGTACTTGCGCGAGGTAGGTACCTCTGCGTAGGTACCTATCCAGGTAGCAGCCCCCTGAACCTCGAGCATCGAGAAACGGCCTGCCTCAAGCAAGTCTCAGAACATACCGGGTGTCGTGTCGTGTCGTGTCGTGTCGTGACCTGACCTGTCACATCGAGCCACTCACCTGTGCCGTCGATTGCCTTCACTCGATATATGACGTCTCAGCATCTAGTTAGCTTGTCTCGACCGGCCCAAACCCAGTTTGACGGACACGGACATAGCCACGCCAGAGACCACGTCCCTCCTCGCTGCGACGAGTGTTTGGGCAGCGCGCGCACGAGGTGAGAGCTCAGAGGTAAAGGAGTGACGCAGCGACGCAGTGAATTGAAGCCTGTGAGTAGCCCGGAAAAGCCGCGCAATGGCCTCACGACTCCCCGCCTTCCCACGCACCGTCTTCACCGTCGTCGAGCCCATCTCGCTGTAAGTGATCCACCCACTCCAGCCGACTCGCTCCGGCCACGAGAAGCCAACATCCGCCTCGCTCCAGTGTCGCCGGCTGCCTGGGGCCCCTGGTGGACGCAGACTGGTTCATAGCCAGCCAGATAGCCAGCGCCGGCGCCGGCCTTCCTGCCTCGTCCGACAACGCGCGCCTCGTCGCCCTGCAGCTCGGCAACGCCTACGGCCTCCTCTTCCTCGTGGGCGTCGCCGTATTGTACACGACGACCGAGCTGAAGGTTGTCCGCAACTATCTTGTAGCCTTGTTGTACGTTGCGTCTCCTCGACTCGGGTTTCCTCCTCAGTCGCAACCCCGTTGCTTTCTCCCCCCCCCCCCTTTTTTTTTTTATCCCATTATCCTCTCCTCACGACGCGTCGTCGGTGTATTAGATCTTAGCCTCAAACCCAGGTGGTCTCACCACCTAGGATCTGGAACCAATATAAGCCTGCCTACTTCCAAGAAAGGCCCCCGACTAATAGAGCTCGCAGGATCGCCGACATCACGCATGTAGGATTCACATGTTGGGGCCTTGGCTATCAGAGGGTCGTCGACGTAGCCGGCTGGAACGCCGTGACGTGGGGCAACGTTGGGTTTACCGTGAGCAATAACGCCGCCCCCCCTCCCCGGCGCCGGCTTCGCCTGGGTTGAATCTAACATGGTCCAGGTCTTTTTGGGCTTAACCCGGACAGCCTATCTCTTGGGTCTGTTCGGACCTGATAATGTTGTGAAGGGTTCCAGGAAGAAGCTCTGACTCCAACGGAGGCCTTCCGTTTGTCAGGGTCATCGCCGTTGCTTGAATTTCGTGTTTCACTCATTCAAGTAGGGTGCTACGCAAGCCTGTTATCCCGGCGTGATATGCAAGCGTTTTTATATAGGCGTGTTTATACGTGTACATCCCTCATGATATCAGTATCAACCTATCAAACGAGAACCCAGCCGTGTTGCTATGATCCTACCCGCAATGGAGCCATGTGAACCATGGAATTTCACTATACACAGAGATGAAGCCCTCACGTCTGTTTTCTTCCTGTTCTTGTTTGGCCTATGGGCCGGAAAGCCCGAGGTATACTAATATACACAAAGCTATGGCATACCAATTCTAGATACTGCTAAAGCCTCAAGAATCGACTGGAATCTTGCCCTTTCTTTCCCTACCCATTCCCTACCCACCCTCTCGCCTGACCAATTAGTGAAAAAGCAAACGCCATTTTTTTTAAAAAAAAAAAATTGTAATGTCACATCCGGATTATGCTGTCACAGCGACAGCACCGCACTCTCCAAATATTCCAAGCCTATTCCCCTCGAGGCCGTTTGGCGCCGTGAGGGTTCTGCCAGTCCGTCTGCTGGTTGCCGCCGAAGAAGGCCGGGTTGAAGTGAGGTTGTTGAAAGCCCATCATGGGCATGCCCATAGTGCCCATGCCCCCCATCATACCATTATTCATACCCGCGCCCACACCAGGGTTCATGCCGGGGCCCATGCCACCGCCTCGCCCGCCTCGCATGCCCCCTCCTCCTCCTCCTCGCATGCCTCCACCCATGGTGTTACCCATCATGCCGCCGCGGAAGCCAAAGTTGCCGCCGCCACCGCCGCCGCCGCCGCCGCCGCCGCCCATGTTGCCGAAGCCGAAGCCTCCTCCGCCCATGTTGTTACCAAACCCCCCGCCGCCACCACCCATGTTGTTGTGGAACCCACCGCCGCCTCCACCACTCATGTTACCCCCTGCAAAGTTGCGGTTGAAACCTCCGCGGGGTCCATTGAAATTGCCGCGGCCGCGGAAATTGCCGCCACCGCGGTCATTGAAGTTGCCGCTGACACCACCTCGGGTAGCCGGGTTGTCCTTCCCCCTCGCAGGGGCATCTTTTGGCAGGGTACGGAACGGGTTAGTAACGGGGCTGGCGTATATGACATTGTGCTTTTTCCCGCCGGGTTGCGCGCCCTCGGAGCCAGCTGATTCGATCTGATGTTTGGCAGCTGTGGCCGCTTGCTGGGATGAGAACTCAAGATATGCCTGCCTGTTGCCTGCTGTTAGTACTTGTCATGTCTTAGCTATTATAGTGAAACTTGACCGTACCCTTTGCTTTTGCCATTGACCTTGTGTTCGCTGAAAGTGATATCTTTTAATTCATCCTCACACGAGGCATTAGTGACCCAGGCACGGATATCATCATCCGTCGTCCACCAATTCAGATCTGAGAGTAAGAGACAACTTGTGGCACCTGGATCGACCGGCCGGTCATCGGAATCCCCCTTACGCTTGACCCCTTGTTGAGGCTGCCGCGTCGAGGCACCATGGTCGTCCTGAGTCTCCATGGCGTGGTGGTCTCGGGTATCATGGTTGCTGTGGTAGTTGGCATTAGCATCATTGTTAACAGACTCTGGCGGATTAGAGCCGTTAGCAATCGTAATGCTGCTGTTGCTGTCGTAAGCTTGGGTATTAGAATCGGCGACTTTGGTATCAGTATCGAGGTTGGCGTCACCGTAGACGTCAATCTCGAAATCCTCGTCGGCCATTGTTCGGAGAAACGGTACGGCTGTATGCTATGGATCTTTAAGAGTATGTTATGTAATCAGGGGAACGGGAGGTATCCAGCAACTGAGTGTATTCAGAGTAAGATACAAGAAGTTCCTGGCGTCTTTCAGTCCACTGTATCAGCCATCTAGAAAAATACATGTAGGGAAAGCGACCCAGAGAAAGATGCAGAGAACAAAGGAGAAACAATGTCACAGGATATAGTATCGTACGTACAGGTTGGACCGTCGGCCGCGCGTAGACTCCTCTCTCGGACAATTCTGAGAATGATTGCGCCGTCCCAACGACTGCAGCGGCAGAAAGAAAAGCGCGACAAAGCGCCAGCTCACTGGCTGGGAGATTGTTGAATCAAATGAAGATGACAAGACGAAGCTCTGTGCTCGCAGTCTCGAGCAAGTCTCCCTAGATACACGCGAGCCGGTGACGGCGTCCAGATCTCGAGATAAGATACGATGCGAACACACTACAGGCAGACGGGCAATTGGGTATATGCCTGAGGGCAAAGGAAAGAGAAGACGGAGGTCGGACGCCGCTGTCTGTACTATTGAGCCCCGATCCTTTGATAACAATCAACCTCGTTCTATCCTTGTGCCCGCGCGTATGGGCGTGCGCGTGCGCGGTAGGGTCAGTTAGCAGGACGGTCGGTCTAAACTGGACTAACAGCAGGTCGTCGCACGAGAGGAGGCGATGGGTATCGAGCCGAGCCTAGCCGTGCCGGGGGGCAGCGACGAGGTCGTGAGGGAGCACGGTGCGTCGGTTCTAGGGACAGCTGGGGCGACCGGGCGTGAGGCGAGTGACGCAGATACCCGAGGGACGGACAGAGCGTAAATGGATGAGGTAAATGGGGTGGCAGTACAACAGCTGGTGTTTCTGTCAAGGCTGAGATGGCGGTAGCATTACGCGGCGACGTCAAAGAGAGTTGGCGAGCGTCGATGGAAGGCTTTCGGACAACCAGGTAAAGTGGAAGGATGTTTGGAGCTTCGTGTTGGGCTCGGCTTATCGAGTCCTTCAACAGCCCGGACCTTACTTACTTGTACCTACCTGGACTCTACCTAGTTAGTAGATAGACTAACCCTTAGGCAGACAAGTACAGCCAACCCAGTCCACTGTAGCGCATCGGATTAGCGCAAAGGAGGTGCCCCATCCACCCAAGTACTGTACCTACGATCACGAACAGATGAGGCTCAACCCCCGGTGCCCCTGTGGCTTAGCATGCGCATTCTAGTCTAGCATACAAGTAGGTACCCTTTTTGGAAATCAAGATTTAGATAGGGTATCAAGGCCACCATCTGATCTGACATGCCGATAGGACAGGTAGTTCCTCTGCAATCCCGTGTTATATCCTCATCGATTCGGTGGTGGTGTGGCTTTTATTTCTATCATCTATGATGACTAGAACAAAGCCAAATGTACACGATGACTTGGTGTCGGGGTAAGTCTGTCGAGTATAAATGGGTTCTCGAATACAGGTAGGTAGACTTTGGTTCCAGGCTATGACATGTCACACTCTGTCACACGCAGCCAACTTTGTTACTGTGAAACACTAACGTACTGCGAGATAAATATAACTTTTCACAACCGCGGCAATTGTACAGGTGAAGGGAATACCCTCTACCTTTTCAAGGCTTTTTCTTTTTTATAAATGGCCCGGACTGTTGTTGGTATCAGATACTTCATTCAGGGCCACGAAAAGTTGAGTTGTTGTCCATGTAAGCTCTGCTACGTAGTACCTTTGTACTTTTTCCCTTGTACATGATAGGTTCTAAGCCAAAAGTGGCGGGTGCGCTAATCCCGAGTTGGCGTCCCCAATGAGAGGTGGTCCGGCAGGGGAAATCTGGCCGCATCTCTCCAAGTGGTCGTCTAGCGAAGCTCTGGACACCTTAACCAACGAACACACGACGCCCGACTCTGCTCTTGCGACGATCCGACCACACAACACTCTCTCGCGCGTCTCTATCCTGATCTTTCTGTCGCCATATCCGGACGCCCTGCACGCATAGAAGCCCTCCCCCCCCCCCCACCGCGCAAAAGATGGCCGACCAGATAACAGAGTTCTTCGACGTCCAGAAGGACTTCGTCAAGGACGGCACGCAGTTCATCAACCGCTGCACCAAGCCCGACCGCAACGAGTACATCAAGATCTGCCAGGCCGTCGGCGTCGGCTTTGTGGTACGCCTCTCCCCCCTTCTCTCTCACTCTCTGTCTCTCGCCGCCGGGGATAACGCTAACATCCACCGGAATCAAGGTCATGGGCGCCATTGGCTACCTCGTCAAACTTAGTGCGTTGCCCTCTCCCCCTTCCACTCCGCATATGCATTTGAGAGCCGGAGCCGGTTGCCGGAAACCTAATTCAGCTTGCGAGTCGCCCCGATTGGATCTAATCTAGCTCTCTCTTAGTCCACATCCCTGTCAACAACGTCCTGGTGGGAGGCGCATAGGGTATCCCCGCGGATGGGAGGACCAGTTACACAAAATGGAAGGCGGCGAGAACAACACGATACCTATCGACCGCATCGCCACCGACGGATATTGACGGATCGCCATCCCACGTGCGGATGTGGCGCTATATACCATAATGACGACGACAAAGATGGAGAGGCGGGTTCTCGTGCGCATGGCTGGGGGCACGCCGGGACGTAATAGCATGATTCCAGACGCGATTACCGGTGCCAACTGCGGCCGTCTGTCATTCTTTGTCTTTACTATGTCACTGTATAAACATTACATTGCATGCGACTTGAGCAGGCTTCAAAAATACATTCAAAGCATCCATCCGCTTCGCTCCAAGTAGTCGTCGTACTATGCTTCGTAATCATATGTGTCCCGGGAAACGATTTGATGAGCCCCGTCCCTAATCATGTTGTTCGTCAAAGGAACCCCTGATATCGGCATGTTTCCATTCCCGTTTCGTCATCTAAACCCAAATTCGTCCTCTTCGTCATGCTCATCACGTTCATCCCCGTCGTTACCGCTGGCGGTCAGTGGTTCCAGTTTCTCATCGTAGAGGGTGCCCATCTCCGGATCGCCCTCGTCGAGGCTTCCCTCGTTGTAACTATGCAGCGTCACCGTGCCAAGGGCGTTGTCCCAGCCATTCAGGGAGGACGCTATCAATCTCTGTTAGAAAAGAAAAAAACGCACTACTTCTCACAGTTCGCGTCTGCGCCAGCATGGCTTCTTGCTTACCTGCTATGAAGGGCGCCGTGGGATGCCAGCTGGCGTCCCGGACGACGGTGGACCAGCCGGGCAGGCCGCGTCTGTCGTAGTACGGGCGGTACGCCCGGGGCCGCGACCGCTCCCGCGCCGTCGTCTTCCGCACGTCGATGACGCCCGCGATGGTGGCGTCCATGTTCCACACGTACACCTTGCCGTCGTGCGAGCCCGAGTAGACGTACCGCGAGTTGGTGCTGCCCGGCGGCGAGAAGTGGCACCGGATCAGCGTCCGCAGCACCTTGTGGCCGCGGAACGTGACGACCGAGTTGTCGTCCGGGTGCGGGAACCAGTCGTCGTCGTCGAACTTGCTCCAGCGGTAGTCGAACTCGCTGAACGGCGTGTGCTGGCGCGGGTTCCGCTCCCGGAACTGCGCCGACGTGTACATCATCTTGAGGTCCCACAGCTTCATGCTCTGGTCCTTGCCATTGCTCAGCAGGTACCGCCCGTCGTCCTTGCTGTCCATGTAGGTGAGCCCCTCGATGTGACCGACGAAGGCCCCCGCCTCGCGCCCGTCCCCCATGCTGCGTCTATCCCACACCTTGATCGTGGTGTCGTCGCTACCCGAGTACAGGATGTGCGGCGATGACTTATCAGCGAAACAGACGGCATTCACGTCGTCATCGTGGCCCTCGATATGGTGTAGGACCCGTCGTGACTCGATATCATACACGATGATAGAGTTTGAGTTCGTCCCCGCTACCAGTTCCCGGCCATCCCCCGAGAAGCGAATGGACCAGATACCAAAGGGCCCGCGGTAGCTCCCTCGCTGGGCACCGTGTTCTGATAAGCTTAGCGTGTAGGGGTCACCCGTATCATTGGGGTCTGTTGGTGCCAGGCAAACATTGCTCTGGATAGATGTGTACGCCAGCCATTTGTTATCCGGGCTCAGCGATGCATCGGTCAAGGTCCAGGATCCGAATGGGAAAGAGACCGTCTTGTAATGCCTCCAGTTGTAGGGGTTGGACGTGTCGTACATGCGCACTTTGAAATCCTTGACACAAGCGTAAAAGAAGTTTCCATCAGCCGAGAACTGGCCAGAGTAGACATTGTCGTCGTAGTTGATGATCATGTCCGCGTCTGTTCGCGGGATCAGGGACTACTTCACGGTCAGCTGACGGAGCGCCTGAGAATTGTGGTAGGTCGGTAAGACTCGCCTGTGCTATTGCGCCCTGATTCATCCTACGGTACGATCTATCACCTGTGCCTAGTTCGCGTTCGAGTATACGACGTGCCAGCTGCTTCTTTCTCCTCATGGGAGAAGAAATATCATTCACACCGAAGGTCCCCGAACTCATCAGTTCTCTACCTTTCTCACTCGGAACCTTGGGGAACCTGTTTGGATCCAAGGCCCTTCGTCTCCGTAGCCTAGAGTCCCAATTGCCGTCGTCATCGTCCCAATCTTCGCCACCATTGAGCAGTATGCCTAGATTGTGGCCCCGCAGAAGATTGATCATCTCACGTTGTGAGACCAGTCCAGCACCACGGCCTATATCTGCTCGGGCGTCAGGAGGCCTAGTTCAACCCGGTGGGGGATGGGGGATACGCACTTGCTATGAGGCCAATAACCCGTCGTTCTATCGCACTGCGGTTTGCGGCAGCTGCTTCCGAAGCTTCACCGCCTTGTCCCTCATCGCCACCTTCAACCTCCACAATGAAGCCAATATTGCCCTCCTCGGCATCTAAAAGGGCCCGAGGTCAGTGGATCTCAAGAATTCGTGTAGAAAAATGGGCAGACACATACCGTGAAACTCGTCTTCTTCCTCATCAAGATGGGGCATCTCGTCGTCATCGTCTTGCTCGTCGTCCTCCTCCTCTTCATAGTCGGAGTCTTCGTCCTCCTCCTCTTGAGCGTCAAGGTAAGGATCCATATATTGATCCTCCAGATCTTCCGACTGGGATCGTGAGCTACTCATCGTGCTGGACTCCGGTGCAGTTGGCTCCGGTAGCGCCGGGAAGCTCACAGATTGGCAGTCTTGGCGATGATGAGAGAGGGCTCTGGCACAGTCAATGCAACTGGGCTAGCAGACGATAGAACAGTGATAGGCGTTGAAAATTCTATGATGAGATGGTAGCTCTGTACCATCCACATCGGCATGCATTACCCTGCAGTACCTTTGAAGTCGGGATGCGGTTAAATGGAAGGTCTGACACATGACGACACAGGTCGTTCGGGAGAGCGAGCGCATCCCAATGGCCCCAATGGTGGGGAAGCCGTCGACTCCACTTATTCTTGCGCCTAGACTCGGCTTTATGGCGGACTTAAGTATCCGCATTCTGCATTCTTCGGGTACAGGCTGTGGACGATTAGGTACGTATCTACTGCAGCGTAAAGGAGCCGTCTCGGTTTTCTAGTCGAATAACCGACACAATTGGTACATCTGAAACAGAGAATCCCGGCCTGGTGGACGGGATTGAGCTAGACTACAGTGTCCAGACGTGGGACTAGTTCGGTAGGCGCGGCAGACCGCATGTATCCGTCGGGGGCTGGGTACCGCATTGGACCGCATTGGGTTTAGGCGACAGGCGCCCGGGTCGGTGTGGAGAACTTGGGCTGTCGCAAACGCCGGTCCAGCATCCGCTTAGCAGATCCGCCCAACGGAACACAAAACACGACCCCGTCGGCCAATCAATGCGCCAGCCGTGCTCACTCCCATTTCAATTACATTGATCGTATCTTCATCTCCATATTACACTAGCACCATCGCTGGACCATGGCCTCCTTATAGTCTAGACAGCCTGAGGAAATCAAACCCACAGCATGAATCTCGCCCCTGCGGTCCCTGCGAACCCACCAATTTAGACCGGAAAAAAGAATGGACCCTCTCCGAGAGCTCCTGGACTGGGCCACGGGCCACGGCGTGAGACTCAATGGCATAACGCCGGCGCGCATACCCGGCCGCGGCATAGGCGTGGTCGCAACGCGCGACATCCAGGTAAGTCCTCCTGTCTCGCCTCGCCTCACGCCCACCCATTTCTAACTCACCGGTGCGGCCAAGGCCGACGAGATCGTCCTCGATGTGCCCACGCGCTGCCTGCGGACGCTCTCCACGGTGCCCAAGGCCCGCCTGCGCAAGCTCGCCTCGGCGAGCATCTCGGTGCACGGCATCCTGGCGGCAGACCTGGCGCTCGACGCGAGCGACAAGTACGCCCCCTGGGACACTGTCGTGCCCCGCCCGCCCGACCTCGCCGGCATGCCGCTGACCTGGCCGGCCGCGCTTGGGGCCCTCCTGCCGCCGCGCGCCGCCGAGCTACTCGCGGCGCAGCGGGCCAAGCTCGCGCGCGACTGGGCGGCCGCCGGCGCCGCATTCCCGGAGCTTGGTGCGCGCGCGGGGGAGGGCGAGGGCGAGGGCGAGGCGCGCTACGGGCACGCCTGGCTCCTCGTCAACTCGCGCACGTTCTACTACCTCGACGCCGCGCTCCGGCGGCGCCGCGGCGCCACGCGCGACGACCACATGGCGCTGCAGCCCGTCGCCGACCTGTTCAACCACGGCGACCAGGGCGGGTGCCACGTCGCCTTCGGCCGCGACGGCTTCGCGTTCCGCGCCACCGCGGACTACCGGGCGGGCGACGAGGTCAAGATCTGCTACGGCCGCCACGGCGGTGACTTCCTACTGGTCGAGTACGGCTTCGTCATGCGGGGGAACTGCTGGGACGAGGCGCTGCTCGACGAGGTCGTGCTCGAGCGGCTGGATGCGGCCCAGAGGGAACGCCTGGCCGACGCCGGGTTCCTCGGGCGGTACGTCTTGGACCGCGAGACGGTCTGCCATCGGACGCAGGTCGCCCTGCGGCTGTTGTGCTGTTCGGTTGCGGCCTGGATGCGGTTTGTGAATGGGAGTGATGATGGAGAGGATAGCCAGGAAGCTGTGGATGCGTTGCTGTTGGAGTTACTGCGGGAGTATATTACAAGGGTGGACGCCATACTAGAGCGAATTCGAGGGCTAGAGGTGGGGGAACAGACACAGAAGAATATACTAATAGAGCGATGGGAGCAGATTCGTCACTTGGTTAGTACTAGAATAGCCGGTTTAGATGGAGACATTGGAACATAACTATATAAGTTGAGCTTTTCCATCTGGGCTGCGTGTATGTTGCCCGCCGACAATTCAGGCTTACGATTGGCATGAGGATCGCAACGCAACCGGCGCAGGCGTTCTTGGGGATCCTCGGGATACGGGGTGATAGTACAGTACGCCATGCGAAGGAGCGCAATTAGGGGTGTGAAAAATACTTGCTTTTCGTGTCCATTTTCCAAACGCCAAACTCCTCAGATAATTCCTCCGTACATGTATTTCCACAGGGACAGTGATGATACAACTTTTTAATCGCAGAGATCGACGGTCTCGCACATCAGAGCACGGGATTATCGGTAAGCTTGGACTTCCCCGTACACTCCAGTTCGCCGGCGCCCTCTAGCAACCCGGCCTCCCTCCTCATAGCCTCTTGTCTCGCTTTCGCGTCGGTAGCGTTCTGGAAGTCGTGGCGCAGCGATTCCTCCTTCTGCTTGCGCATCGCTTCTTCTTGCACGGTCCATACTGCAGCATTGTCGCACTTATTAGCCAAGAGCCGTAATAGGGCCGTGTACAGCACATGTATGTATATCATCGGACGAACACACACGGTTCTGCGACGGTGGTGTGAGGGAACACGGGAGAGGCAGAGCGCGGGGGTTGGCATACTCGGCTTGTCAGACTTGGAATACTCCTTCAACCGGGTGACGAAGTCGTCGAAGTCCTTCTGTTTCTCGTACCGGCGCTCCAGGCTCTTCTTCTGCAGCTCTGGGTTGTAGCGCTGGAAGAGCTCTTCATCGGTCGGCTGTATCCACATGACAAATGCCGGGCCACCGACGCATACTGCACCGCCACTATCGAGCCGATCCCCGGGAAGACGTCAGCCGTTGGTTCACTATGAATGGCTTCGGACGATGGCAGCTCCTTCAGCTACCTGTACGGGGAGGGAAATGCTTACACGGCCAACATCTTCAGCCATACAGCTAACCGCCCTGACTTAGCTGCCATTCTGTTCGCTCTGTAGAGGTTTGGACGAGTACGTGATGCGCGAACAAATGGCTTCGTCTGGGGAGCGTCTTGATCTTCTGGATGTTGTACGGTTATCTGAGAGCTCGATGTCGAAACGCGATCAATGACGAAATTCCGGGGTCCTCTATGGCGGGTACTGTGGCTGATGTATGGCTGGTGAAGTTTAATAATTAGGTGCCTTCTATAGGTCACCCCACCACCCCACTACTAACAAGTAGGTACGAACCATGAGCTGGGGCAGGAAGGGCCGGAATACTGACATACACGTATGTGTGTACGTACGGTACGTGAATAAGCTTTCTACACGGCATACAACTTACCTAGGTATCCTTAGTAGGTACAAGATGGAAAGGTTACCAGTCCAGAATGCCGACTTTAGAACGGCCATCGTCCTCAATGTATCCCTGTTTCTCCAGGGCCAGGGCGCAACGTTGGCGCCGCCATGATCCATCCGCACCCGGTCACCGAACTTCAGCTACTGACAGCCCACTGCAGCTCACTCACTGGAATAGTAGAGCCTACCCAAATGCACTACGTATCCATCCGCTGGCTGAAGAAGTGCCCAACCTACGTAGTAGGACAGACAGGATGTTGCCGAGTTGTGTCATTCAGCAAGTCAGCAAGGTGTTCCTATCCTATAATAGATACTCCGTACCACGGCTGAGTCGGCAGCTCGCTATCCGATGCACGTAATTTGATTGTCGCAGCCATCGATAGACACAGGCCATTTGTTGGCGCCATGTTGACAAAGCAAAGTCCCGAGGTTACGCGACTCACTTCGGTCATTGGTGTCACTTGTAAGTGGCATGTCTCGTGTTAGTATTATGCGTCAATGATACAATGGCGGCAGATTCGATGTCATTATGACCATGCAGTCGGCACAATCATCATATGACATACATCTACGGAGTA
Source organism: Xylaria palmicola (assembly GCA_022385595.1). Classification (NCBI taxonomy): domain Eukaryota; kingdom Fungi; phylum Ascomycota; class Sordariomycetes; order Xylariales; family Xylariaceae; genus Xylaria; species Xylaria palmicola. The sequence goes on along the minus strand of MU281389.1, from coordinate 35,431 downwards.
CGGTAGACAGATGGATACGCAGGGGCGGGAGGAGGTCACTTCTTAGGTACGCCCGTGCTTACCCAGGTATTTCGAGGTGGTCTGCAGTATGAGCTGGGTCGAGAGCTTGGGCCAAAATTCATGCTCGGTCTTGAGGGCGCCGGCGCGAGGCTCGAGGAATGCCGGCTGAGGCCAGGGATGCTGGGGCTGAGGGTGCCAATCAGTGACGTGCCGCCCCCCAACCCCGGCTATTTTTGACACAAACACAGAGTACAAGGGTCAGACCGAGTGTTTCTAATCCGTGTCCCTTCATGCGAGTTGCCATCCGCTACTGGGCAACTTGAAATGGGCACCGATTTGCGACGAATACGCAGATTGGCGTCTCTTCCAAGGCAAGTCGGTTGGAAGTATGCGTCGTACAGACTTGCTGGGAAGTATACCTCTTTGACGGCGTGTTAAGCCATGCTGGTTGGATATTACTAGTATTGACCGTTCGCAAGCTACAAGCTTGAACCGTCTTCGCGCCGTACATAAAAACAAATGGGGTTTTAGCGTACCCGCCGTATGTGCATTAACCCCTGGCTTGAGTCAAATAAGTACTATGTAGGTGACTCGCAAAGGCTATAGGTACTGTGAGGTGTACGTATCTCTTACCTTAACCTACGAACTCCACATTGGTGGCAGCCCCGTGAATAGTAAGTGTACAGCCGTCAGTCCGTCCAAGACTTTACAACTCGAATGTTAACAGTTCCTTGCTGAACCAAGAGTGTTCTAATGCGTCCCCCGCTGTAATCCTCATCGCTCGATCCGATCCATATTAGTCATCTTACTCACGAGATCCCGAGAATTCGGATCCACAAACTGCCACTCAAATACCGGTAGCCTCCCATAACCGGGCTTGGAGGTGCCTAAGAGCTTCAGCAGACGAGACGAGAGTGGGTTGTCGTCGCCCAAATACTCGAACAGGCCCCGCAGGCACTGGCCGTCGCCAAAGAAGGAAACTTGGCGTCGAAGTGGGTATATGCCTCCACGAGTCTGCCGATTCCAGCAGTCTGGTCGTCCCCCCCCCCCCCCCCCCCCATTACGGCCTTTTGCAGGACCTCATATATGGTATCACCTTGTATTGCCGTGCTGGCGCGCTAGTCATGTATTTCTGCTTCAGAAAAGCTTGGGATCGCCTGAGAGTTTTAACTTACAAGCAAACTGAAGGAGAATATGTCTGATGGGGAGCTTCGGGGCTGCGCCAGAACTGGTTACCGGACAGGCAGCCCGCTATGCCTCCTCCGCGTCTATACGCGGCGTCCTCACGGCCAGTCCCCGAAGGGTATCCCGAATGATATCCCGCCTCGTGGTCGTAGAGAGATTCTTCCTGGCAAAATCCAAAAGGTACCCATCTAGAAACGGATGGGCGAGGAGCTTGAGCGAGGTGGCCAAGTCCACTAGCGGCCGTATATGGGGGGGGGGGCCTCAGTGAGAGTCTCAACCAGCTTTTTACAGTTCTTAAAAGCATTAGGGACGGAGTTCTTGAGCAGGTAGGCCTTCCCTTAGAGCTATCGAAAAAGAAGCATCAGCGGTTCTCATTACATATACGTCGACCCTATAGAAGAAAAATGAGGAATTAACAGAGCGGCGCCAAATCAGTACGTGTTGGGACCTCCGGGGCGGTATGGCTGAGACATTTGCATGTCATACCGCGAATGAAGTCCTGTCTTCTGTCTACGCGACTGACTGATGCTCAACCTTAGACCTGAGCCCCTTACTGATTGGCTTATTAGAATGGACGTGATGAACATAGTCCCAACAATGTTTGTTAGCTTAGTCATCCCCGGCCATACTTGAAATCCCAAGACATCCCACGACGGCCCGTATGTTTGTTCCCCTACACAAAGTGAGCACACTCAAGTACCCTCACGGAACCGGCATGTGGGGGAAGCAATGACCATTTCCTCCCCATGGCATACCACATATATCTGGCTGGCTATATGGAATGCCACCCCGAAATGAAGTATGTAAACGTGTTGTTTGGTCTCGTCGAGCTCAGCTTGAGCTCAGGCTAAAAGTGGCGTGGTTCATCCCGGCATCTCTCTCATCTGGATACGTCGTTAGCTCTGCGTATTCGCAGAATATAGAATCGTTTACGAACAAATGATTAGTCTGCTATGTAGGTCGATACCGTATGTACCCAGAAAAAACCTACACAGACCCTCGGCTGGTAGCTCGCCGGGCTCTCCATAGTACTTGTAAGTGGAGCGAGCTGTGTCGCTTCATGCGTCCGAAGAATCTGACGGCGTGAATTGACACCATTATTGCGCAGACAGGGGCCGAGGGTAAGGTACGTATCTCCTAGCTGTCTCGTCAGTGGATGAGAAACTCGAAATACCGTGCCGTGATAGGCGGTTTAGCGGGATGCGCAGCAAGTACTCCGTACGTACGTAACCTCACTAACGTAGGTACCTACACCCCGTAAATACACTGTAACGTAGGCGTCTGGCTGGCATGGAGCGCGTACCTGACCGGATCTACGTACGTACACCACTGTACCTGATCTAGGCACTTACACGGCTCATCCTGCACTCGATGTAACTGCGCATTTCCCGCTGTAATGATTCTTTTAATGTCCTCATGTTTTGGCCGTCATTCATGAGTTGGCAACGCGTCTGCTCTGCTTCCCTTTCTCTTGCTTCTCCCCTCTCCCCTTGATTTCCAAGAGAGAGAAAAAAGAGCAAGCGATAGGCTCTTCATGCACAGCTCTTCGCTATTCTCTTCGAGTCCCCCATTCAAGGCCTAGCTAGCCCGGTGATCTCCTTCGGCCTCAAGCATGCCCAATTGACTGGCTCTTACGGATCCTCTTCTTCCCGATACCAATCCGTAGGGCCTCGAGCCTCCAACTAAAGTCAGAGCAATCGAAGCACAACACCGAGGCCAAGCTTCGCCCTTCCAACCAGCCGGCCTACCTGGTACAGCGGTACGGTACGTACAAGGACCAGGACAAGGACTGCGACAGGGACAAGGCGCGCACTGGAATCATCGTCAGCGGCAACACCCTCACTTCGACAGCAAACATCCCCACGCTCCCTTCCCATTCTTTTACCCGCCACTCTTCTTCCTTCCGCGACACACATCGCATCACGCCGTACCGGCCCTTTACTCTCCCTGCCATTGTTGCGCCCGCAGGTATCGACCACACCGACCCGCCCACCAACGCTAAGATAGCCTCAGCGCCGTCAGAACGCCACGACGTCTTCGTTGCTGGCCGCTCCCTTAATTAAGCACAGCACAACTGCGACAGTGTCCGTACGTACGTGACATAGCACATGCTCAGGGTTGTGCCTTACGAGTCCGCACTCGCCCATCATTTCTCTCGTCAACGGGCTGCGCCCTCGTACGAATAAGCGGCCTGCAATTTGCGCTACGGATAGGTACAAGCTCTGCCGCGTTCCGAGCCGCCTGCAACCTAACCTAAACCCACCCACTGCGCGCTTCTATTCGCGGCTCGCGGGCCCCTGGCGACGCTGACGATCATCTATTGCCCCGAAATTCCCGACTGCTGGATAATAACTCCGTGCGACTCGCCATCACCGTCTACTAGGACTCCTGCTACTCCTACTACCAACTACTACTACCAGCTCTGCCGTCTCTTTGACGGCGCCCTGCCTTTGCGACATCTACCTACTTGATTATCCCGTCGGCGACGACAGCCTGATCCGGCCCTCCCTCGTATTCGTAATTCATGGCTTGTTCATGACCCCAGCAAACCCGAGCTTGTCTTGAGGACAACGACCGAGGAGCCCAACCGTAGCCCGCCGCGGCTTCCTTACCAAGCCGCACTTACTACAGGACACTGTTGATCACTGTCCCGTGCGCTGCGCATTCACCGCGCCACACCGCACCGCACCACACCACCCCTCTCGACGAAGCTGCCCTGGGCGGCTTGTTCTGACCCATCTCTCCCCACGCGATGGCCTACGACGGTAGATATGCCGAGCGGCCGTACAATGGCCCAGCTGCGCGGGCCCCTCGCGGAGGCGCCGGCGGCGCATACCCGCCTCCTCAGCGACAATACGACCAGTACCAGGAAGACTACGGCTATGGAGGCTATGACCAGTACGATGATGGATACGACCGGGGCTATGGTCCACCACCCCAAGACATGAATTATGGCAGGGGTCCTCCGCCCAACCAAGGTTACCCGCCCCAGGACATGTATCGAGGAACCCCGGGTCCGGGAAGAGGCGGTCGCCCCCCGCCAGCCAGAGGAAGAGGCGGACCAATGCGTGGCGGACCGCCATTCCGAGGAGGAGGACCACCGCCAGGTCCCGGCCGAGGATACCCGCCTCAGGGCCGGGGCGATCGTCCGGCACCGCCTGATAGGAGTGGCTCGTTAGACTACAATGGTAAGCTGATGAACGACTGAAGTAATTAGTGTGCATATTAACACTCTCTAGGTAACCGGCCAGGCCCACCCATGATGAGTCCGGAAGAGCAAGATTTCGGTAGCCCTTTTCCTGTATTTCCTGGGCATAATCGACGGACGGATCTTGATCAAGAAAACCAAATTCTTGACCGTATGGCTACAATGGATATGAATGGAAGACCTCCTCCCAGCAGAGGTCCAGGGCCTGATCCAAGGCAGCGCTCTATGGATGACTACGGACGCCCGTCCATGGATAGCCAACGAAGTGGTGGACGGGGGTTTCCACCTCAAGGCTACCCTGATCCAAGAAGGGGTCCTCCTCCGACTCAACATCAAGGCTACGGCGACTATCACAATGATGGCTATGGCCCGCCCATGTCGCCTGAACGAAACGACTTTGGCCCGCCGCCCCGAAGCATGACCATGCCTGCAAATAACGATTACTCGATGCGGAATGCTATGCCGCCTCCCCGGACAGATAGTGCTAATTACGGTGGGCAGCCTGCGCAACAAATGCCTCCTCCCCGGCCGGCTACGGCACAGAGCGGCCGGCCTGTTCCTCATAGAACATACCCAGACCAGGCTCCACCTCTCCCCACGAATAACGCCGCCGCTTTACAACCCCCAGGATGGAATGATGAACCTGATCGAGGATCGATAGCAGACCTGTATGATTCTTACTATGATCCAAGGATGAGTGTTGAATCATATCCAACCGAGCAACCACCAGAACGCGTACAGAGTTTTGAAGCGCCACCTCATCCCGGTCAAGGTCAAGGCCACCGAGCTTCGTTCGATCAGCCAGTGCGAGCCCCTGCGCCTCAGGCCGGCATACCTCAGCCTGGACCCGCTCGTTTTCCAGAGGTGTCACGAACAAAGTCCCAGCCCAATCTACGTGAGCCTCAATCCGCCGTGTTTGAAATGGCAAATAACCACCCGCCCATGCCCTCTGGCGGATTCCAGGCGTACAAGCCTGGTTTACCAAGCAACCCCGGGGTAACAAGACCAGGCGCCCAGGCTAGCCCACCAGCAAATCTGGCTGACCCTGGGCATCCGGTACCCGTTCGTCCTGGTCTGATGCCGGACTCCATGGTGAGCATGAGGGAGAAACCCCCTCCTGTTCGAAATTATAGTGGCGGAACACCAGCCGCTGCGGCCGGCGCTCAAGGACGCCCCCCTCCTACTGCCCAGGGTATTCCGCAAGGTGCACCTCAGAATGCACGGCTTTCATCCACTACTGAACAACCACCAGTCACAATCGAGGAGCTTGAGCGCCTGCGCGCCATCATCAAGAGCGATCCCAACGATCAGCAGTCTGCACTTACCTTGGCAAAGAAGTTAATAGAAGCAGCCGACGTGCTGGTACCGCGACTCCCTGACGCTAAGTCGAGGGCAAAGTCTCGTGAGCGCTATATCATGGACTCGCATAAGATCCTGAAGAAATTAGCGACTGTGAATAATCTGGATGCTATGTTCTTCTTGGCCGACTGCGCGGGTCGAGGTACGCTAGGCCACGAGCCAGACCCTAAAGAAGCGTTCACGCTCTATCAGTCGGCCGCAAAGTTAGGCCATCCTGCCGCTGCATATCGCACTGCCGTCTGCTGTGAACTTGGCAATGATGATGGGGGTGGCACAAGGAAGGATCCTCTGAAGGCCATTCAGTGGTATAAACGTGCGGCTACATTGGGCGACACGCCGGCCATGTATAAGGTCGGCATGATCTTATTGAAGGGTCTTCTTGGCCAACCAAAGAACCCTCGCGAAGCCATCGGCTGGCTCAAGCGAGCCGCGGAGCGGGCTGATGCAGAGAACCCGCATGCTTTGCATGAGCTTGCTCTCCTGTACGAGTCGGCTCAGCCAAACGACGTGATCATTCGAGATGAGGGATATGCACTAGAGTTATTTGAGCAAGCTGCCCATCTCGGATACAAGTTTAGCCAGTTTCGTATGGGCTGCATCTACGAGTATGGATCCATGGGCCGCCCAATCGATCCTAGATTATCGATCATGTGGTACAGCCGTTCCGCAACTCAAGGGGAACACCAGTCGGAGCTAGCGCTCAGCGGGTGGTATCTAACAGGAAGTGACGGCGTCCTGCAACAGAGTGACACGGAGGCTTATCTGTGGGCTCGCAAGGCTGCGCAAGCCGGCTTAGCCAAAGCGGAATACGCGATGGGGTATTTTACCGAGGTTGGCATCGGCGTCCCCGCCAACCTGGAAGATGCGAAGCGGTGGTACTGGCGAGCAGCTGGTAAGTAAACAGATCTGGTTGGCGAGGTCGGTAGACAGCAGGCGTAGCTAACACGCGGCAACAGCGCAGGACTTCCCTAAAGCCCGGGAACGGCTCGAGGACCTCAAACGGTCAGGCCGAAACGCCCCTCGCGAGCGCGAGCGTATCACCCGCAGCAAGGTCAGCGGCAAGCAGCAGGAAGGGGAATGCACCGTGATGTAGAACATTGCGTGCCGGACACCTTCACCGCCGCCCCAACCATGGGCGATGGACATCGACGCGGAGTGGCAGTTCCCACCCCGCGTCTCCTCATCCCTACCCGACGTCTCGGGGAAGAGATCCCTTCTCACCCGGTTCCGAACGATTCTGGTAGATCGAGGAGGGCCCTAGCTGGCCTTCTCTTGCAAGGTAATATGGAGAGGGGATGAATTTACTCGACGTCCAAATGATGAATAATGACGACCTTGAGCTCTCGGGGGTTAATATGTGAGATGAGAAATATAAAATGATGTTTTTGCTGCATCATGACATCTCTTGACGATTAGAAGGGCGTGAATGAAGTGGCGGCAAGCTCGGATCAGAGGTTGCGTGATACATGGTGAGGGGCCTGGAGGCTGTTTACTCTTGGGGCGGGGGGTGGCTTTGATTGTATAATATGTGAGGGTAGTGTGTAGCTACTGCGATTGAATCCGGACCAAATATAAATTTATATTGTATTCACTCGAGGAGGATTACGTGAAAGTCACCATGGACCATCCGTCGCATGTCAAGGTTACCAAACTGACGTGTATCGTGAGGAACGAACATATTGCGGTTTGGGGGGTCCTATGTTCGTAAGTTCATCCGCATTTGATGGTTGTTCCAGCCGGTGAATACATGGGATATATATGTTTGGTCTGGTCATAGAAGGCCACACTCACATATACTGCCAATCTAGATCATTCTTATCCCGACACATCTTTTCACTCACCGTTCTCAGACTATCCTAGAGAGGTTGGATCAACGAAGTGCGTATTTGATATATGTAGTCTAGTCATCCCAACCAGCGTTGGCGTTCTAAAGCCTGTGTATTTTTATTGGCATGCATGTGCCTATTTACTGGCCCTTACTCCGCAGTCTCACGAGAGCTGTCTTGCTGATGACTGGGGATGTCCCCAAGTAACGGGCTGGTCTGGTCTCGCCACATGTAAGCGGCTGGCCGGGCATTCCTCGTCTGAAGGGAAGACGAAGGGGGAGGGTTGGGGCGGATGGGTGCTCATTCCTATTCAATATTCTATCAAGGACGGTTACAGATGTTCGACCCGATGGGTAGTATGCTACCTCCACGAATCTCGTTTCAACTATCGTGTGATAGGCCGGGGCAGTGCTCACGTCATAGCGGCCGGGCGTGTCGGGGGCGAGCTGTCTTGGGATTGTAGACGTGACTATTACCCGCTGGACGCTTATTATGTATTGAAGAGTTTTCCAGATTCCATAGCGATGTTTTCTTTGTGCTGCCTTTGTACACAGAGTAGTATCTACTTAGGTAGGCACATAGGTAGGTTGATAAATAGATACTAGGACCCAGTCCGGCCCGCATCCTTTCGGCACCCCCGTGTGAATGGAGCTCGTTCTTGCATTTACGATTTTTTAATCATCTCAGGAAGAGGGGGGAGAAGGCATTATCGTTGTTCTGTTCCTTCGACGGGAACCTCAGCTGTAGCCCGGGCACGAGTCGATGCGACTATGCCATTGTTTTATTCCCCTCAGAGAAATGCGGCCAAGTCAAGACGGAAGAGGAGCTCACTTTAAAAATATCCCCATGACCGACTAAGCCCTTACTCTCGTAAACTGCTACAATGAGTTTCCCGATTTGAGAACCGTAGGCTTACGAGCGAAGAAGATTTCTATCTCGCCTATCTCGTATGCGTAGGATTCGGATTTGAGAGTTGAATGGCCACTCGATTGCATAACAAACACATCAATCAACTCATGCTCCGAGATGGAAAGGGACGAAGAAATCGTTCTCGATGACGAGTTAGCCGCCGGCGGCGGCTCATGGGATGAATAGCGATGAGCCCACTGCTGGAAGTGTTCACTACGGACGGATCTTGATCTAGAAAGCGTTCCCGATACCCAAGAGAATATTTAATGTTTAATATTGAATACCACCTGTTAATGTTATAGGATCCAGCCATATTGCACGAAAGCATCGCTCCACCCACTACTGATATAGTTGACTGGAATCTTGTGGCATCAGGTATATGCAAATTAGCTGAGGAGACTTATTGATATAATCGAGACTCGAGGTTAGTCGAAAGAAGACATATATGACTACGAGAATTAGCTATAGCTACGGTAAGCATCAGATCAATTACCCTGATAAAACACATGGCTTAATACATCAATACTTTTCGTAACGAGCAATATGCTAGCAGTCCATGTCCTCCCATTCCAAATAACCCCCCATCTCATAACCCCCCATCTCATGACCCCATCGCATTAGGAATGACGGTGTTGCCCCAAGGCTAGAGTGCTCAACCGACTCCTGCCAAACAGTCAATATCACTCTCAGTCGAAAACAGAGCTTTCCCCCTCTGGTCGAGACGGTGAAATAACCACTTACCTTGTTACGAATTCAGTACAATGCCAGCGGTATGCCCGCGTCTATAGAGGCACGCACATCTTGGCGCTGCCACCGAGCACGTCGTCGGTGACGCACGCGAAGCCCGCCGGGCAGGCCGTGCCGCCCCCGATGCCGCCGCCGAAGCCGCCGCAGGCGGGCGAGGGGACGCAGAGCGGCCGGCCGTTGACGATGGCGCAGAACTGCGGCAGCCCGACGCTGTTGCCGATCACGCGGGGACACGCCAGATTACAGGACTGGCATGCCCTCGGCCCCGGGGCTGTGGGCGACGTCGACGCGGTCGCCGCCATGATGGCGGGGAGTAGGATGGAGGAGAACCGCATGGCGAGTAATGGAAATGGGGGTTTCTAGTAGTAAGGAGGAGAGCGTGTCTGTTTCTTTTTCTTCTCTTTTTCCTCTGGGTGACACGGGCTGATGATATAGATGGTTTTCTTGATATCGGTGGAGGATCTGAAGTTGACTGACTTACTGGCGGCTTCGTGGTCTTCTTATCCTCACCCGTCTCGTAGTAAATCTGCACATGTCTGCTCCTGCTCTTGCCTGTCAACCCTGCGGCTGGCAGAACTCTGAATGGGATTGGTCTGCAGGTTATCCACGGACGTGCGAGGTGCAGTGTTATGTTTCTGGGCATGTTGATTCCTCATCGAATTTCGCGATCTTCATAACCCCGAAACCAGGCAGATTATGAGCTGAGGACTGCACTCGGATTCCAGGATATTGTACGCGCCCAAAGACTATCCAACTTCCGTATTGAGTATCGAACACGATATCTCCCATCTCATGTACACTCCCTGATTGTTTGGGTTCATTCTCGGGCAGATCTCTGCAAGGTGTGTCGGCACTTCACATCCGCAGACCGATTGAGAGCCGCCGGTTGGTCGAAGGCTGTGATCCTGATGGGGGTGGTGACAGGGCTATTTCAGGGGTAATATGTAGGACTGTCGTCCTCCTCATTTGTATGGCCGGGATGGATTCTCCTTAGAGCCCGAACTGGTTATGTGATTCCTCATCCTCTCTCGTCCAACACAACAGCCTCCAACATGCATATGAGCGTAGTCTTCTGGGTACCTGTACCTAGACCATAGTCATAGGCTGTGGTGACACTGTTGTCCTGAGTAGCAATTTCCACATCGGGCGGCTTGTCCTTTTTAACCATAACCGAAGTGATTATGACAAATGTTATAGAAATTGCACATCTCTTTAGTATCGTGTGCATGCCTCTCCTGTGAATTCAAGGGCCCATGGGTGCGACGATTTGTCAATAGGAAACTGGAGGAGGCGGGCTTGGGCAAAAGCAACACTCAGTAAACTTGGACTAGACTAAGCATATAATATTGCGCAAGACTGTTTGGGTGGTATCTTGAAATTATTTTACTGAAGTGAAATATGGCAGACCATGTTGACAAAGGTTTCTAGGTGTGGTGGCTGCGATGAACATGTTCACTTACACGAACTGTTATGAAGGCAGTCCGTACGCAGGGCTGGTCACCTGTACCGCTGTACCTAAACATGTACCTACCGGTACTTCACATTACCCTAACCCGCCGCCCCATTACCCCGCTACAATTTTCCAGCCGTCGCAAACTACAACAAAAGACACGCCACGCTACTGTTCGTCATTCATCGAATCTATAAACGAGTCCTCGCCTGCACACTCGTTTCAAGACCAAACCGTAGTCCGAAGAAGCCAGCCACCGCGAGACCATGGCCGACGCCGAGCTAGAACAGGTACGCCCGTTCATGTCACCCCGCCCAGACAGAACGTGCCCCGGCTAATCGCCCGAGCAAACCAGATCCGCAGAGCTCGTCTCGAGCAGCTCAAGGCGCAGCAGGGGGCCGCATCGCCGGCCGGAGGCGCGCCGGGAGGGCAGAGCCAGGCCGAAGCACAGAAACAGTGAGTGCCCCCGTATACCGCCATCTCTTGGGCCGCCTCATGCCGAGCCCTGCTCCCGGTCGTGCTGTTCGCGACGATGCCTATCACTAACAGAGTCGCGATGCCGTTAGACAAGAAGGTACCGTGCCGCCGTCATAGATCATGATCATGTCCCAGATATCCCATATCCTTCCCCACCCCGGCACGTCTCTCGCGCCGAGCGAGAACTGACTTTGCGCCACGACCACCCGCCCGCGCACCCGAGCTCCCACCAGACTAGACCAGCTACTAACAGACCCCCCACTCGATTCCAGCCGAGGCCCGCCAGTCGATCCTGAACCAGATCCTGCACCCCGAGGCCGCCGACCGCCTGGGCCGCATCCGCCTCGTCAAGGAGTCGCGCGCCACCGACGTCGAGAACCGCCTCATCACGCTGGCACGGACCGGCCAGCTGCGCCAGAAGGTCACCGAGGCCCAGCTCAAGGAGCTCCTGTCCGCCGTCGCCGACAACGCCGAGGAGGAGAAGATCGTGGTGAACCGGCGGAAGGGCTGGGACGATGAGGACGACGACCTACTGGACCTGTGAGGTCTATGTCGAGGGGCAAGAAAGAGACTGCGCGAAACCGGGGGGGGGGATGGGACGTGCAATAGGAGCATGGGCATAGGCAATGGGCAAGTGAGCATGGCGTTTCTCGGGTGCTATTCTGGGGGTATATTCTCCATGTCTTATTTATGGTACAAAGAGCGGTACACTATTAGTACAGCGCAACTAATCATACAACAACCCGCTGCCGCCCTCTCCGCGTGTCCGACTCTTCTTTTCTTTTTTGTTTCTATATCACTACTATCGTCATGACTGCTACGGGGCACCCTCGGGGCATCAGCTTGGCTGCGCAGCAACAGGAGGCGCACCGGCGACGGACGCGGCGGCGGCAGCAGCCTCCCGGGCCTTCTTCCTCTCGGCACGCTCTCTCTTGCGGATGTCCCTCAGGTCGGGCGGGGCCTCGATGTGCAGGCGCTCCCGCAGGTCCCGCACGTCGGTCTCGAGCTCCTCCTCCCAGTACACGTTGATGACCTCGTGGCTGCGCAGGCCGTTGCGCACGGCCCAGGGCCCGTAGATGGACCAGAAGCGGCGGCGCTCGGCGGGCTTGAGCGTGGCGACGGCGAGCACGGACAGGCCGGTCATGGGGAGCAGCGTGTTGACGAACTCGAAGGCCTTGAGCGCGACCTCGCCCTCGCGCACCACCGGCAGCCCCGTCAGCGCGTGGTAGAAGTCGTGCGACTCGCGGTACCGCTGGACGACGTAGGCGCACTCCTCGTCGTCGACGTAGCGCACGCCGGCGCGCGTGTCGGGGGTCACGCCCTCGCGGTCCAGCCAGGCCACGTAGGTGCCGCCGACGGTCGAGGGCGGCAGCGCGCGCAGGCGCGGCAGGTCGAGGCTCGTCGACGTGATGCGGGGGCGGTCGCGCAGGATGCGCCGCCCCGTGGCGTCGGCGAGCATGGCGCGCCGCAGCCGGTCGGCGAAGTACGGCGTCGAGGTGGCCTCGCCGAGCGCCGCGATCAGGTCCCCGCGCCGCGGGTCGAGGAACGAGAGCACGCCCGACCCCACGGCCAGGGCGGCCCGCTCGATGCCCGTGAGCGGGACGTGGCCCGGGTAGTTCGGCGGCGGGCGGCGCAGGACGGAGAACGGGCGTGTCTGCGGAGGGGAGGCGAGGGACGTCGAGCGTGCGGCTGTGTTAGAGAGCCGTATCGCCGGGAGGACGGCGGGTGACAGAGAGGCGGCTGGTAGAGAGGAGCGTGGTGGGATAATGGCAGTGTCCCGGCGGCACAGGGACCGTATACGCGGCTGGATGGCTTTCATCTTGTCCGCGGAAGAGGAGCCAATGCTCCCCAGTTCAATTGGCGATCCACTCCGTATGCACTCGGTGTGGCTGAGGGGCCTCAGTCAGAGAGATGTCCGCTTTCCACGTTTCCTGCCGGTGTTGTGACTGAATCATGCTATGAATTGAACATCGAACGATCAGCCGGAAAAAGGCGAGGTACCAAATGCGGTACCTATCTAGACTTAGAAGTTGGCACCCACAAGCCGTCAGGTTGCGGGGCTAGTGGAGATCGGCACTGTAGAGCTCCGATGGCCCACCGTCCTGTCCCCTTCGACCAATAGCGACTCTAGCATTGGCCACTCAGCTCAACCACGCAGGTCTAGCGGCTTCGAGCCCCGAGCTCTACCATTTGTCCGTTTCGCCCCCGGTCCCCTTCCATTTTTCTCCTCTTAAAGCCGAGATACCCTGCACCCGGACTTTTGACATCCCCCATCTCCAAATTCCCATCGTTCCCGAACAACACAACAGCAGCACCCGGACCAATTGTCTCTCTCTCTCTCCGCGACGCCGACAAGTCATTCGCTTCCTCCTACTTCTTAAAACACCAATAAACTCACACAAGATGCCTCGTCAACGATCCGCCGGCCGACCCTCCGCTGCGCCCGCCCGCCCTTCGGTTCCCGCTCGCGCCGCGCCCGCCCCTACCCAGCAGCAGACTCGCCCGGCGACGACATACGCTCCGGCCCAGGCACCTCCCGCCGCCGCGCCCGCTGCCTCCCAGGGCCCCGGCCTCTTCGGCCAGATGGCCAGCACCGCAGCGTACGTCTCTTCTCTCTCCCTCCCTCTTGCCCTCCGCCAGCAAGAGGCGCAAAAAAGAATGGGAAAATAAATACTTGATACTAACCCGACCCCAGCGGTGTCGCCGTGGGCTCGTCCATCGGCCACGCCATCGGCGGCTTCTTTGGCGGCGGCTCTGCCAGCGCCCCGGCCGAGGCCGCCCCGCAGCAGGTCAACACAGCCAGCCAGAACCAGAGCCAGCTGCAGAACAACTGCGCCGGCGCCGCCGAGAGCTTCACCAAGTGCATGGACGACAACAGCGGCAACATGCAAATCTGCAACTGGTACCTCGAGCAGCTCAAGGCCTGCCAACAGGCCGCCAAGCAGTACTAGGCTAGGCTAGGCTTTTGCTTTGATGGTTCAGCCTCGTCCCCCCTCGCCTGGACTGGTCGGAGAGGAACAGGGGCCCCGCGGAAGGGCAGAGAGAGGGAGGGAGATTCAAGGGATGTGGGATTTTGGGGTGGCGGTGGAGGGATGACGATATGAATGCAATGGTACCACCCGCCGCTCACAATGCCCTCTTCTCTTCTCTTTTCTCACTCATCCGGTCTGAGATTCTGGTCATGTGACCAACGGAGCGGGTTTCTGCTGTTCCAGAGCCTAGATTGGCCCCGACGACATCGCATTGCCCATCCCTCCCTTCCATGTACATATCATATCTGCGTGTCATCTCACCTCACTCAGCCACTCTTATTCCCATCGCAGAAAGAGAAAAAGCCGGTGTCAGCGACGGGATCCCTTATGCATCCAACCATCTGATATCCACAACATCCGGGTACATGCATACTTTGGCTGGCGTGTGATTTGATGCTGTCCACTGTATAATATAAATCATGAATATACGTGCTACTACTGTCTACAGGGCATGAAACAAGACGATATCGTACATTTAAGTGCTAAATCAAGCTATGAAATCAGTGAATACCTATATTGCCCCGTCTCTCTCTATATGCTTCTAGAACCTGGTACCGGCGAATTACCCCGAGTGAAATGCAACATTATTTTCTCTAAATGGTTTCGTACATATACAACGGAATTTGACCTAATGTACAACTGTATATACAATACTACAAGACGGGCCCTTTTGAAACGCCACTCTCATCACTGATCGAGATTAAACTCAATGTCAAGGACCTCCTCCAGACTGGGGGCGGGTTGTCTCCTGACCAGATCGGAGTCTGATATGTACGGCTTGCCCTGCAGGTAGGACTGCAGCTCTTTCCGTCGGGCATTCACACGCGCCTTGACCGTCTGCGCCGCCAAGAGGTTGTGCTTATGGTCCAGCCCGAGCTCCTGGGCCCGGTGAATGATGTACCCGTTGGAATAGTCAACGGGCGGCTCGGCGCCCATCCACACCTGCTGGATCCAGGGGCTTGTGTTGTGCTTCTGCGCGATGAGGTACAACTGCAGCTTCCGCCGGAACGAGGGCCGGGTGAAATAGTCTATCCTGTGCGGCGTTTTCTGAAGCTCGGGGAGCTGGGCGACGATCGCCAGCGTCTCCTCGAGCAGACTGTCCCACATGGCTCTGGCGTGGGCATTGTGGCGGATCTGGTTGTACTTGCAACCCAGGATGACGGAAATGGTATCGGCTAAGGAGGTAAAGATGATCCAGGGCAGTTTCCAGGATAAGAACCGAACCCAGGGCAAGGGGACCACGTTGAGATATTCGGCTGAGGACAACAGCCGTATGAGGTGTTGAGTTTGTTGCATCCCTTGGTAAGCCGAGGATGACTTATCGAGGGTTGGGCCCGGGTTCTCGTAGATGACGGACGGTTCATCGACTTTAGGCAAGCCGAACAAGTATAGAGTGCCTGGTTTCTTCTGCTGTACGGAGTACATCATGTCCGAGACCCTTCCTATCTTGTGGGTGCTGTGGCCCAATACAAAATTGGGCCGTTGTTCCGGATCCTGATAGATATGCTCGTATATCCTCTCCAGTAGCCCGAGGCCAGGGTGAAGCAGACAAACGGTGGTGCGGCTGTCAATGCGAGCACTCAATGCTTCGAGCGATGGTATGACGGCTGCCGTCGTAGTGTCGATGATGACATTATCTAGAAAATATGCGTCGCTAGGGCCATCGTAGGGGTTCTGGGTTAGGATGGGCTCTGGGCATGGGACTGGGGTCGATGAGGCGTACACGCCTCTATCGTCATATAGGTCCAACCTGCGATGTTCCTCACCCCATCGAGTTCTCACTATGCGATGGTGCGCGAAGACGCCAAGCGATGCGCCCGGTATAGAGCCAACGGTATGGGCGACAAATCTGGCATGCACGTTAAAGCCCACAACATGTACCCGGTTGGAAAGTGATACGTCGCTCTCGATATCAGGGAAACCGCCCGTGTCGACAGTGCTGTGGTCGGGTCTGTCCTGAGGCTGTCCCTCTTCGGGCCATTCAGCATACTCTTCCATGGTCCGAGAATGGCTTATCTTGGCCCCTTCGGCGGTGTCTTCGGCGGTGTCGCCACTCTCTATATCGCTCCCCGCCTCGACTTCGTTTCCCCCCATGTTCTCCAAGTCAACCTTGTCGATGGCGGTAGCATCTAGCTTGCTAGCGTCTACTATTCGTATCTCTGACGAGGACGGTATGTCGTGGGCGAGATGGCTTGACGCCATTCTAGGCCGGGCGGGTACGACTGGTGCGCGGCTTAGGGGAGGGGCGAAGTGAGGTCTCTCTTGCAAATATGGTGAGGCATGTGTGGCGGTAGCGGTAGTAGCAACGGAGGCTATAAGGGAGAGTGGTGTGGTGGCGCCCCCGCCCACATAGAGGTTATCGCGCGGCCATGGCGAGGATCTGCGAGGTATTCGCGGCAGCGCCCGCGAAAGCGGTCGGTAGGCGTTGTGGGAATACAGGATGGAGGCTTGTGGCGGCAGCTAGGTTGATTTCATCTCAGCGGTCGAGGCTGAGTCCCGTCCGAGAGAGGCAGGCGTGCGCGGATGTCGGGGGGCGGCAGCGAGATATGCCCAGGTTGAGGATTGTGCGAGAGAGCGAGATGGAGGGAGGGTCCGGCAGCGGCAAGTAAGGAAGGGTTCGTGGTTCAAGGAGAGTGACACATCAGTGCCGGAAGAGCAAATTCAACAATGATAAAATTACAGCATATACAATGCAGGCCAGTGATGAGGTCGTGTGTTAGTCTTTATGAATGGAGAGGAGGAGGGTCGGTGTTCTAGTCCACGATTGCAGACTGCTTTTAGCACCCGTCAATTTTTTTGCAGAGTCGCGAGCCAGGACGGACGCTAATGACGCTACGTACCTCCCACGTCCCCGGTTGCGCCCGCAGGGATGGCCTGTAGGTGCTGTGCCGGTAGCCTGTAGGCTGTACCGTGTACGTACCGTAATTGCTCCCATTGCGGTCCCCTGCTGAAGGGTCCAATCGGCAGCTCGCAGATTGTCAACTGCGCCCCACCACGCGTCCTTATCTGGGCAGCCCCCTGTCATCGATAGCGCTTTCTGCCACTGCACACCGCTATAATTCCCAAGCGTCAGCTCATACCGTATCATACCGATTCATACGTACTGCCAGGCACCTCTCATATGAGACATGCTCAATACACCAACAGCCCGTCTATCCAAGTATTCATTGCGGCTCACCTAACACAACCAACTAACTAGCTGGACTCTCATCACTCTGTTCGTCTGCATATCGCACATAGTAGATGACTCTCCGAGGCCATGGACCCCACCGACATTCTACCCGCGCTTGAGCGTCTTGATGATGCTGTCGACGTCCTCGAGGACGCAGTGCAGCCCCTCGCCGACAACATGACCGACGTAGCTTCCAAGCTTCCTCTTCTCGATAAAGCCAAGCTCTATGTGCTCATGACCTATTCCATCGAGTCTATGTTATTTTGTGAGCCCCACTCGACGTCGAGGGAAGCCGGTGACCCTGCATGCTGCATGCTGACCAGACCCCGTCACAGCTGCCCTTCGGCTAAACGAAGTCAATGCAAAGGAGCACCCTATTTTCAAGGAGCTCGCCAGAGTGCGCCAGTACTTTGATAAGATTAAAACCATAGAGTTTCCTCCCCAGAAGCCTGAGCTGAGTCTGAATAAGGAGGCCGCCATTCGATTGTCAGTGTCGCGGTCCTCCTCTCATTTTGCAAAAGTTGGAGTGAATATCCTAATGGTTTGATAGTATACGGTCCGACCTTGCGGATAACAAGGAGATTAACACAAAACTTTCGGAGATGATTGCAAAGGAACGTGCAAAAGCGGCGCTGAAGACGTCTAAGCTCGGCGGAAAGCGCAAATTGGACTCGGAAACTGTCGAGGGGAAAGTTGGCGACGAGTCTGAGTCTAAAGACGCGAACAATTCAGGAGAGGGATCTGAGGAAGAACCGGACGAAAAAGTAGAGCCACAGCCAAAGAAGTCCAAACGTAACAAAGAGAAGAGGGACCGGTCTAACCAGGGAGAACAGAAGGAGAAGCAGCCTAAGAAGCCTAAGAACAAGAAGGGAAAGAAGAGCAAGAAATCCAAAGACTGAGCATATCCCGGCATTGCAGTTGACCATAAACAAGCTGTCTGCTATGTTGATACTCTGTTCACGGCGTAAACCCCGCGTCAGCACCGCTGGTCAGGCTACACGAGCTTGCACGCGTGCGGATGACTATTGATCTACTTCGGCATCTGCGGCCTTACTGGCCTGCGAGCTGGTTAACGAACCACGTCAAGACGAAAGCGGCGGACACGCGTGGGCATCAAACAATCCCTACAATGAGCTAGTGCTGGATGGTGCTAGTCTGCTAAGGAAACCAATCCTGTGCCTCACGGATATCGCAATCCCGTAATGCCATTGGTATATGAATTACACCCTTGGGCAACAAAAGGAGAACCCACTACCAGAGAGATGCTGGAATGGCTCCCTTCGATGTGTGTGTTGCACCCTCTTCAAAGGGAATTCTTGTCCAACCAAGGACAGTTTAAGATTCGGTATTATGCGCCGCTATGTAGAGCTAAGAATAATTAAATCAGAGCTATTGGCGTTGACTCTTATATGATGGCAGGTTATTTTTCGCTTCACTCAAACGTGATAGACACTATTATGACCCGTTCTCGCCCATTTGACCATGGTGAAACCCCTTAGCCTCCAGTCTTCCAACCAACTACGGCATTAGATGAGGCGCGCGTTTTGGTGACCACGGCGCAAATCTTGGCTTCTTTAAAGGCCTTGTCCCGCAGTCCTCTAGGTCGCCTGGGAGCGGCGCGTCGGTGGCCATGTTTCGCCGCTCGCACCGCCCGCGCCGCCCACTCCGTGGGGTAATACAGACCGAGTGCTAGTAGTGATCTAGCTGTACTTGGGCTTATGGCGTTGCGATTATCCAGGTACTCTAGGAGATAATGAGAGGAGTGAAAGCAAAGGGCTGGATTCAAGGGCAAGCTCACTTTAATACCACCGGGTCTAAAGAGCGGCAGGATAGGTACATCGGACAACACAAGATCGCTGCGGATGTTTTCCCATGCTAAGCCTTCTTGATAGCTCCAGTCTCCAATGTCATTTTTTTGTTATCTACGTCGGAGGAGCGAGGGAGTGAGTCCCCAAAGGGACTGTTTTAATCATCCTCCAGGGTGGAAAACGGGTTTAGCGATGGTTTCTTTAATCGAACCGCGAAAATAATCCATGTTGATAGTGCTTTTAAATGAAGCTCGAAAGCCCTTTCTTGACTACGCCTGTCTAAGTTATGGGCTTCACTATGTACCTGACGGGTATGTCGGGATGTACAGTACGGTATTAGTCAGTGAGTGCCTCTGGGATGGTTATTATGATTCTGCTTGGCTCGCCAGAGTAATGCCATTCGTACACTTCCTCTTACAACACCTTCTATACAACTAGCAGCGGCAATAAAGCCGGAAATCGGCATGTGGATGCTTGTTACTACGGCATTTGGTAATCATGTGTTTAGCGTTGGGGCTGAGAGCTTGATACGAAAGACATGTTCGCGCTGACAGCTCATCCTCATCTTCACCGTTATCTCGTCTTGTCCGCGTGAATGGCCATACCATATGGGTTTTGATTTCACTGACTCCAGGAGGTTAATTAGCAGTCATAGCTAGCACGGAATCTAGAAAATGTCAGCCAATGGAGGAGAAAGGCAGCTTCAGAAATAGTATCGGCTGAAGTCAGGGAAGACTTCATAAGGGGATGAACTCGACACGCATGACAACGACTGGCTGAATTATTGTGCTATTAAACTATCCTAAGCGCCTGCTACTTCATAACGCCCTCATAATGTACTTCTCAGGGCAGAGATGCGCGCGGTGGACGCGGTGAAGTCGGAGCTGGTGAGCGACCCCGAGCCGACGGCGGCGACCAGGGCGCTCACGATGCTCTCGCCCTGAGCCACGTTGCGCGCGGCGGCGAGGATGAGATCGCCGCCGGCAGCCATGACGAGGACGGCGCGCTCAGGGTCGGTGCCGAAGGCGCTGAGGCCGCCGGCCTCGATGGCGTCGGTGACGACGACACCCTGGTAGCCCAGGCGGCCGCGCAGCTCGCCACGGATCCACTTGCTGCTGACGCCGCTGGGGTAGGTGGCGTCGAGGGCCGGGTACAGCGCCCACGACGGCATGATCATCTTGACGCCGGCGCTGATGGCGGTGGCGTAGGGCGCCTCGTCGATGGAGCGCAGGTCAGCGAGACTGCGGGTGATGGTGACGGGGCGCGCGTCCGTGTTCTCGGCGGCGGACGCGGCGCCCAGGCCTGGGAAGTGCTTGGCCGTGGCGACGACACCCCGCGCCTGCTGCGCGGTAATGAAGGCGGCGGCGCACTCGGCGACGACGGCCGGGTCATCGCTGTACGAGCGCTCGTACTGGTCCTCGAAGTCGCCAGGCGCGTGGAAAACGTCGAGGACGGGGGCCAGGTTGCCGTTGTGGCGGTAGGCCTTGAGCGCCGCGGCGGCCTGCACGCCGGCCGTGTTGCCGGCGGCGGCGAGGTTGGACTGCTGGCCGATCTGCTTCTCGGAGAGTGTGGGGCCGCCGGGGAGCCGCTTCACCTGGCCGCCCTCCTGGTCGGTGAGGATCAGCAGCGGGCCCTTGACGGCGCAGCCGGCGGCGGCGTAGGCGCTCTGCAGGCCGGCGAGGTAGGCGGGCAGTGCGTCGTCGACGTTCTCCTTGAAGATGATGACGCCGCCGATCTGGCAGGCCTGCGCGAGCGTCGTGAGGCGCGCCGGGTGTGCGGTGCCCGGGTACGAGAAGATGACGTGAGCCGCGGCCTCGGCGGCCGTGATGGCCAGCGCGGAG
Source organism: Xylaria palmicola (assembly GCA_022385595.1). Classification (NCBI taxonomy): domain Eukaryota; kingdom Fungi; phylum Ascomycota; class Sordariomycetes; order Xylariales; family Xylariaceae; genus Xylaria; species Xylaria palmicola. Next base: position 14,417 of record MU281389.1, on the reverse strand, counting down.
CCGCAGAGGCTCGCCCCGGCGATGACCAGGCGCAGGAGAGTCATGGTGCCCGAGGTGGCGCGGACGGCGATCTGACGATGGCTTTTGGTTATGACGATAGTGGCGGTGATGGTGATGGTGGCGAGAGGCGTGACTACTGAGAACCAGGAGCGCAGCACCGAGGCAGCACCGTTTATTTATTCAAGGCGAGGCGTCGGCAGCGCTCCCCGTGCTGGCCACCGCAGAGGGCCGTGTATCACCCGTCCCATCATTGCTCATGGACATGTCGGCGAGGGGCGAGCGTCCTTGGTACGTTTCATGCGTTCGGCCTGCCTTAGCTGTGCTGGCCTTGTCCAGGATGGAAGGTCCCGATAAAGTTGCTGCAGGGTCGCACTACACAGGCCGGACAGGTTCCTCACTTGTGTCGAGTGTGGAAGGTCGATGGCGGTGATCGTCACCCGGCCTGGGGGTTGTGCCCACGCGCGCGGAATGGATTCCGCCATCAGCCCGCTGTTCTTTTGTTTTGGATGTTGTCGAAGAGAATCGCCTCCTCGTCTGTCCAAATGGTGGCACCATCGCTTGTCCGTCCATTCTCAATCAAGGGTTGTCAGGCAGGGCGAGAAGGGTGCATCGTCAACATATACATTATCCAGTGCAGTAGACTTTCGAAGAGATGCCGACCGACAGCTCGCCGGGACCAGGTCATCTGACCTCCTATACTGGTGTGTTAGTCGTATTGGATGATCATATAAGTGGATGTGGCAGTGCTCATCATCGCCAGGCGCCTATCGAACATCTTGATCGAGACACACGTACAGCGTCCAACAATATTAGTCTGGTACAACGTAACATAGACTCTCTCCACATCCCGTCGTGTCGCCAGCTACCTACTAAGTAGGTATATACTATCTAGATCCGCCTTAGCCTCAAGTTGTGTTCATGGACACATGCCACGAACGGAATCCGACTAGAACCCAGGTGCCACGCACGCCAAGTTCACCCTGCCATGGCCCCCCTGAAATGGCCCAGCCCGTCTACCGGCATGAGCCCCTGACCTCGCCGACGGCGATCCGCGTGCTGGACCTGCTCCCTTCCCTGAGCCGGGCGGCCCCGATCCGCTGCCGCGTCCGCCAGGTCGAGCTGGGCCCGGACGCCGGCTACGAGGCGCTCTCCTACGTATGGGGGGACCGCCAGGGCAGCTGCCCCATCACCTGCGACGGTCGCCGTCTGCTCGTCACGCCCAACTGCCTCGCCGCCCTCACGCGGTTCCGCTACCCGCTGCGGACGCGCACGCTGTGGATCGACGCCATCTGCATCGACCAGGGCACCCACGCCGCCGCCACCGCCGAGCGCAACCGCCAGGTCGCCATGATGGGCGACGTCTACCGCTCCGCCTGCGCCGTCATCGTCTGGCTGGCGCCCGGCGACCATGATGCCCTCGTCCCCGACATCTTCCGCTATCTGACCATCCTGGGCTACTTCCGCCGTCTGGACCTCACCGACGTGCCGCGTGTCGTGCGTCGGGCGGGAAGGCGTGCCAGGCCCTGGGTCGTCAAGGCGGCGTGGCCGGGGGGGCCCGGCGCATCGAGGATGAAGGGCCCGGCTCTAGCAAGCCTGCTCGAGCTCCTAGGCAACGAGTGGTTCTCCCGAGTCTGGACGATGCGCGAGATCATCACCCCCGGCCGCTGCACCGTCACGTGCGGCGCCTCGACCGTCGACTGGGACCACTTCTTCGTCGGCATGCGGGATGCCGGCGCCAGCTACCACTCTAGCGCGAACGCCATGCTGGTGTACCTGAGGGGTATCCTCGCCGGGGAGATCCTCGACCCGCCCGATGCGGACGACGACGACGACTACAGGCGCATGCACGACATACAGCTGCTGAAGGCCATGTGCAGCCTCCGATGCGCCGTCCCGCACGACAAGATCTACGGGCTGTACTCTATATTCGGTGCCCGCGGTCTGCGCCTGCCGGACCCAGACTACGACCGGCCTCTGGTGCACATCCTCGAGGAGACGGCGAGGGCCTACGTGCAGCACCAGAGGAAGCTAGACATCCTCCGCATAACTCTTCCCCCGGGCCAGGCGAGCGGGCTGCCCTCGTGGGTTCCAGACTGGCTATCCGGACAGTCGGTCGGCCAACTCAGATGCAGTGACGCTACGGGTACGGTGACGGTGTGCTTCAGTGATTTCCCGTCGACCATATCATCCTGTCGGGGGGCTTTCACCCCTGCCATAGACACCGCACCTCCGACTTCCGGGAAGCTGACGGCAACGGGGAGCTGCATAGGGGCCGTGAGCACCGTCAGTGCTGGCGAATATATTGGAGCCCGGCCAGTAAACGAGCCCTCTTACTTTCAAGACTTTGTGCCAATATGTAGAGAATGGTGCCGGATGATGTTGTCGACCACGAGCTATCCCACCGGGGAAGACCCGGTACTAGCGGGACTTCGCACCATCACGAGCCACAAAGGGTTTTTCCCCGGCGGGAAGCCGTTGGACGCGCAGCAGCTTCTCTTATGGTTCGATACTCTGCTCGGTGAGGATGGGATATCTCACAACGGATGCATGCCTCAGACTACGCGAGCAGAGAAGACGGCGGATCGCAGCCACGCCGCCGAAACCCCGGACAACGTGAGACTCGTCCAGACGGTCCAGGAATACGTCAACTACAAGGCGAACTACGCCTTCATCGCGCTCGACAGCGGATATTTCGGCTCGGCATTCCGGACCTGCCGCCGGGGCGACCGCGTCTATCTCCTAGCGGGGCTGGATGTGCCTTGCGTCTTGCGGCCATGCGGTGACGGTTTCAAATTCGTCGCGCTGGCTTACGTCCACGGGGCCATGAGGGGGCAGCTTTGGCCCGAAAACGAAGACGAGCTAGAAAACATTACTCTTGTATAATACGCCCTCTTTCTCTGTATACTCGTTGTCCGGACAGCAGGTTGATGTTTCGCTGGGAATTCGGGGTCTTGCGCTTCGTGCTTTTCTGCTGTTTCGAGTTTGTACCGCCGGTCACGGAGTTTGTCGTTTTGCCTAACGAATTACGGTCCTATTTGCCTAGCTTTTAACGAGTGTACTGGCGTAACGCGATGCTTTTAGTGATAGACACACGTGTAACACATATTAGCAGGCACTAGGTAACAAGCAAGTAAGCGCGCGATCAATGTACGTTAACGGCGATGAAGCGCAGTCGGGCATTGTACTATCATATTTCATTAGCCGCCCAAGGCAGCCCGTGTGCCAACTGTTCGTTTTCTATTCTATAAGCTCTTTGCCGATTCAACGCCCCCCCATGCATGGTTTTGTGTGGCGAGGAAAAATGACGACCGTAGAGATCAAGGAATCCGTAGCCGATAACTGCTCGACCCCAAGTGTACAGCGTCCGCCGCCTGTAAGCTATCTTACACATAAGTATAGATGACACAGGATCTCAAACGTAATAGCCACCCGGTACACTACATCGGTTGAGACTATGGCTGGCGTGACCTGGATATTCCTCGAGAGCCTCCTGAGAGGCAGACATAATGTTGGACGGAGAGGCCCACGGACAGCAGGGTTCAGCGTCAACGGGGCACATCACCACTCAATGGCGTCCCGGGACGTGATGTCCGGCTTCGACACTGCGTCCGGCGCCGCCGAGTCCCCCCGCGCAGAAGGCTCGTCGTCATCGTCCTCAAGAATAGACAGCTCCTGGTCGACGTGCCACCTGGCCGCCTCGTCGCGAGCGATCCGGGCCCACTTCAATATCAGAGGGTGCTGGTCGGCCACGTCGGGGTAGACGACCTCGCCGCCCGGGCGCGACGGCGCGACGGGGTACGTCCAGGTGCCGTCGGCGGCCCAGAACTTGGCGGTGAAGAGGCCCGCGGGGGTCAGCTCGGCGGCGGCGCGGGACAGCAGGTCGCCGGCGCGCAGGCGCTCGCGCTCGTCGGCGGGGCCGGCATCGGCCAGGGCGGCGTCGATGCCCTCGAGCAGGCCGAGCACCCGGCCGGCCCGCGCGCCGACGTGGGCGCCCAGGGCGAACCCCTGGTCGAAGCCGGCCTGGATGCTGCCGGCCTTGCCTGCAGTGATGCCCTCGCGGTACCCGACCGTGTTGTGCTGGGCCCGCAGCCGCCGTGTGTCGAGCAACATGTCGACGCTGTCAGCCGACCCGTGCGGCGCGTCGGACCCCGCGCCGAACACGTCGTCCGCGTGATCATCGTACGCCGGTGGACTATCTGATGTCATGGGGAAGGCGTTGGAGTGGTGGTCTAGGTCGTCTCCAAAGGACTCGGGAGGCTGCGCCAGATGCATCGGTTAGGCCGCAAATATCCCCCAGCCTTTTCTTCTTGTTATGTCGTTATCCCGTACTGCCCTGCTAGAGTGTTTTCAAGTAGAGTGCAGACCAGAAGCAGCTCGGGTTGAGTGGTTGATGACTCGCGTGTGTGTGGATGGTTGAGTGACTCGCTTTGGCTTCGAGTCATGTGTATCTGCGTACCGTATAGATACTGTGTCATATACGGACCATCGCAGTATATCCAACGAGATGAGGGTTTCGGATAGAGTTGGGCTGGCAATGCGAAACTGTACTCTATTTTCAATTTCCTATGTTTACCTACCTTGCCAGGCCCTGGTTTTCTACTAGTTTTCATATCTGTTTCACCCCAAATCGCGACTATTAAACAACTGACGCACTCTGGCGCCTTAGAAGAGCGGGTGTGGGATGATTGTGGAAGGCCGTGACTAACTACTTTTATAAGGGGGGGGGGGGGGGATCCTCCAAAAGTATCAAGGAGGATGTGGACTTTTAATGGCAATCCTGCATCCGGGGTGTATTGATGACCTGGGTCATGATGTAAAGTAGGCGTGACGAATCGGCTATATTGATGTATATCATGGAACAGTCTGTGTTGGGATGGAATCGTCATCCTTACACAACGCCTTGGGTGACCATATCTAAGTTAACTTCGCTGGCAATCCAAAGTGTCACTGCTGGAAGCTGTGTTGCTGCCCACTAGACTAATACACCATCTTAGGACCTGAACTTCTTACTAGCCTCGACGAAGCTCATGCCTTTCTTGATGGCTTCCGCCATCTTCTCGTCCGCCTTTATCAGGACGCCCGTTAGCAGAGCACACCATCCACCCACCTCGACAGCCTCGCTGCCCAGGCTCGGAACAGGGACGGTGAGGGAGGTGTGAAACGGGGTAGACGGGTGGATGAGAAAAGAGTCAATTGGAACACGCACCTCGACCTGCTTCTGCATCAGCGGCAGGGCCTTCTCCGCCAACTCGACGGGCAGGACGACGACGCCGTTGGCATCGGCTATCAGGTAGTCGCCGGGCCGGATGTCCATGTCCTGCTCGTCCGTCTGCAGCTTGACAGGCACGTTGACGGCCGCGACCTTGAGCAGCTCGGCGGGCGGCGCGGTGCCTACATCTCGCGCAAAGACCTGGTGTCCCCCACACGCAACTCGTCAACATCACCCACCGATTAATGACTCATGAGTAACGAAGCAAGGGCGGGGAGGTAGGGGGGGGTTCCTCACCGGATATGCTAGGTCCCGCTGCTCTTGAACGTCGCGGAACCGGCCGTCGATGACGGAGCCCACGGCACCCAGGGCCCGGGCGCGCGTCGACATCAGCCCGCCGTAGACGGCGTTGGGCGTCTTGGCGGGGCAGGAAACGAAAACCACGGCTCCCCCGGGCACCTGGTCAATCTATATGAGACGGCGCGGTTAGTCAAGACATTGCTCGCACGCAGGATTATGCGACAAGACGCGTACAAGCGGCGGGGGGGTATCCCAGAGAACGGAGGACAGAGATAGACGTACATAATGGGTCGGGTATTTCGGCGCCGGGTCATCGAGGGGCACGTATTTGACGGTGTAAGCCGGGCCGACGATTTTAGTCAGGCCATCCTTTCCGTCGGCAGAGTGTCAGTGATTGGTTGATGATGCTAACCGGTCATCAGGGTCACCAGGGGCTCGCACGACGAGTGAGAGCAAGATTCGCACTGGCGAGTGCGACCACTCGCGCTACCGAGCGAATGCACAAAGGGGTGGTGACGACTGGTAAGTACGCGACTCGTGACTCCGGGGCACTGACCTGGCGCTGGGGGGACCACATCGTCAGGCCTGACAGGAACCCGCCATTTCGGTACTTCAATTTACAGAGCGCATCCGACACATCGCAGCTAACACCAGCGGCCAGAGTCAGTTGCGCCCGGGTCCCGAATTTCACATGGAATCTTGCACCGACATCCTCTCGACCTACGTCGTATACGGTTGGAGTGCCTGCACTATGGGATCCGGCGAGTCGGCCATCTCGGTAAACTGGCGATAGAGGAGTATACTGTTCAAACGCCGTATAGCCGGGTTCGAGAAGCGAAGGAAGACACGGCGGATCGATCGCAATGGTGGGCTAAGACATAGCTTGGGGAGACGGAAGGAATTCATTGTCATCCGGGCGAAAAGAAACGTCCCCGGTATCTCTCGGTCTTTCTGCATGGACTATGGACTGTAGCCCCTCTACCGCTGCATGGCTTTGTCTAGCTCGGTCACTGAACGACCATCCCTCCAACCGAAGACTATGACGTACCTATACCCATCTCTGTCCGTGCAAGTACCCAAGACAGGGGTAGGCTGGCGGGAAGGCCTAAAACATTGGACGCAATCATGTGATCTTTGACCCCTATATTACTCTTAAGGTTGCATGTTATCGTATCTACCCAAATATTTCATCGCCCTGTTGTACGATAGAAGTTGGCGAGAGCACACGGGGCTTAGTGCTGCTTACCAGTACCTCGGTTTAAGGGAGAGAATACGACGGGGAACCCCCACATCTCAATTCGGCCCAATTCCCATAGCCACCTCACCCTACATATCTTTCATGGTAGCCAAACATCAGCGGATTAGCTAACTACGGCCGAAAAGAAAAGCAGCCGCCTGGATGATAAGACTAGGTGAGATGATCGGGCCACATGTTCGGGGATCCTCGGCAGGAATACTATTGTGTTGCTGCGCAAGACCAGCTCTCACCACGCTTAAGAGCAGCACTCCTATCCCCGGCGTCATCTCGTGCCTTCCACCACAACCACAACTGCGCTGGCATGGTACTTACCACCATCAGCCCCCCGCGCAATACCGGTAACATGATGGGTTCTACGAGCAGTGACTGAAGTTTTAGTCGGTTAACTAGATCTAGTGTTAGTATGCCAAGAGATATTGCCAAGCTCGCCAATCATCAAGGTGCTGTCCCGAGTACCTCGCCAATTCGTCATCCTGTCTCAGGGCCGATGCGTGAACTCGTCCAGCTCCGTCTCACTCTGCTCCGTTCCCAAGGCTTCCTTGGCCGCAGGGGTTCCAGGCATGGGTGGTGGTTGTTTCTGGTAGGTGAAGGCGCTTGTGACGACGCCTAGCACAGCGACACCCATCAGGAGCTTGATGTCGTCAGTAAAGGCTTCGGCATATGCCATCTTGACCTTCAACTGCAACGCCGGGGGTAGCCATGGTGCGATCGTCGGGCTGTGATGAAGTGCCTCGAGGTCGTCCGGGTCCATCTTGTCGCTCAAGTCACGTGTGACTCTGGCATTGAATATAATACTACAGAGGGCAATACCGATACTCCCGCCGAGGACACGCGCTTGTGCAATGATGCCCTGAGCCACCGCGAGATCAGTTTGGCATGATTGTACCGAGGCCATGATGGTTGCTGCACCGAGGGAGAGCCCGATACCAAGTCCAAGAATGACCTGGAAGCCATACTGTGCCTTGATCTCCGTCGTAATGTTGTGTAGCAGCAACATGAGGCCCGCCCCGATCAATTGAAAGCAATGGGCAGTAAGAAGCGTCCAGGACGTATGATTGCGGCGACGGGAGACCGCCCCGGCAAAAAAGGCCCCCAACGCAGTTGCGCCAAGCATGGGGAGTAGGTGAATTCCCGAGTAGAGAGCGTTGTCCCCATTGACTATCTGGAAACGCTCTGGCAATATGACAAGTATTGTCAGGTAAACGAAGCCGGTACAGAAAGTGCATCTTTTTGTGTCAGCCTCGTAAACGAAGTGCATGGTGAGGGCCTAGGAACACGGATACGTACATGACGCAGGCGGAATACACTCGGCCTAGGAGGCGAAGTGGGAGAATAGGCTCAATCATCGAGTATGGCCTGGAACCCAGGGACAGCTCCCAGGAGGCGAAGCCTAGCCAACTGAGAACCGAAACGACTAGAGCTATAATGATAACGGGGTGATTCCAAGCAAAGCTGTAGGCCCCGGCCTCCTGAAGGGCGAATACGAGTAACGTGCAGGCAGCGATGATGAGGACATTCCCGATGAAATCGACCCGCCGAAGAGCGTCCCATCCAGAGAGTTGGCGGCCGAGGCGAGCGGGCCACGCAAGTAATAACCCAGCAACAAGTACAACACCAAAGGGGACACTAGATCGACCAGTCAGCGGAGCGTACGAAGAGGTGAGCGGTCGATGTGTAAGGGGCCGTTTTTTGCTTGCATACTTGATCCAGAATATCCATCTCCAAGTGGCCGACGAGGAAATCACACCTCCTAGGACGGGGCCCAGCACGTAGGACACGGCGAGCGTGAGGCCAACCATGGCACCCATAAGGCTCGGCTTGTGTACCGGGCCAACTTCAAACAGTGCGATCTGGGCCAGGCTGTAGAGTCCAGAGCCTCCCATGCCCTGGAAAGCACGGCAGACGATACTGCATCAAGGTTAACGCAATGCTGGGCTCGACGGTGGATTGCTCGCCTACAGTTGTGTCATGGTCTTGGCAAGAGCGCAACCAACGGAAAAGCCAGCAAACAAGAGCCAGGCAGCACATATGGAGTCACGGCGGCCATATATATCGCTGAACTTGGCGAAGCCGATGGCCAGGCCCAAGTAAGCCAGGAGATAGGAAAGGACGACCCAGGGGGCATCGAGGAAGTTCTGGAGGTCGATAGAGATGGTGACCAGGGACGTGGAGACGATGGAGGCGTCCAAGCTCGAAAACAGGAGGCCGAGGAGCAGTCTGGACAGCAGAGCAATGTTAGGGCGTACATACACACTAACGATAGCGAGAGAAGCCGGGAAAGGGGAAAGACTAACATGGCCACTAGTACGGTCCGACGCCAGCCATTGAGCTGGTGCTGGTACGCCATGGCCGAGGGCGGATGCGAGGAATGGCCATCACGGAACGGGGGAGCAGCCATGCGCAGCAACACGGATACGTTAAGAAGCCAATGGCAGGGCAAAGGGGACAACAGAGCAGTGAATGCTTGGAGCAAAGCCCAGCGCGAGAGCACAACACAGACCTGACGCTGCCCTCTCTATTCCCAGCCCCGGCCACATTCGTGAGATGTGGTGGTGTGTGTGGTGGTGTGGTGGTCTTCACGACGAGGAGGATGGCTTGCAAAGTGGCGAGTCAACCCAAACCCAGTGCCGAGGTGAAGATGGGGTTGGTAGCAGAAGAGAGGTAGGAGGCGGCAGAGGTAGAGGTAGAGGTAGAGGTGAAGGTAGAGGGAGATATAGGCGCTGGCTGGATGCCGTGCCGGACCCGGTTGCCGTCCAGCAGCTCAAGTACCTACTTGAGCAGGTAGGTAGTTACCCAAGGTACCTACTTCTTACCTGAATTGACTTGGGTAGCCACCCCCAACAGGCAAGCTGTCAAGCGGTGAAGTAGGTACCTACCTTGAATTAAGTAGGTACGTACTTGTAGGTTATAGGTACCTAGGTAGGTAGTCGGCCGGGCGACTGCCTACAGCTTGTTTGGCAAGCTCGCGCTTTCCTCGACGACGGTCGCGGGTAGAAGCAGACGCCCCCCGAGCAGATGCGTACGACACATCCACACATGTGCAACCCGTCTCAATTACCTACCTAGGTACTTGGGCCCCTATCCTATCATTTCCCTAGGTATTTCCAGTCGCTTTTTATCCAGCTTCCCGCCGATTAATTGGTTGGTCTGCCCGTCCATTCCATCCGGCCCCCTTCGCTCGGATCAGTTATCTTTTGCAGACCACGTGAGACGAGCGAGATTCGCACAGAGCCCAAACAAGACACCTCGGCCGGTCTTGCGCCATCCTCGGGTAGCGCAAGGTCGGGCAGGGTAGCGCAAGGTAGGGCAAGCCTGAAGCACCTGCTTGCGCGAAACTTGTGTCTGAGTCATTGTCCGCATTGACTGTCCGGTTGGGTGGTAGTCAACCTAACCTCCTTGTACGGACCGTGAGACCACCATTTTTTTGCATGAGGATATAAGCCACCTCCCGCTGTCCTGTTGGGCGGCCGCACATCCAAGACAGGTCTTGTGCAGTACACCAAGAGCAGAAGGCAGAGGGGGTCCCGGTAGTCGGGCGCCGTGGCGGCTGTCAGGCCTTGCTGTTGCAGACGAAAGGTGCCAGACGCCTCCTGATTTGCTGTCCACGCGAGGCTGTTGGGGTTGGGCCGGCTGTTTCTCCCTCATTCGAGCTGTCTCGGCGCCGCACCGTTCGAGATATAGAGCCGCTGCTGGGTCTCTGCTTGTGTCGCACCAGCACGGCACGACGTCACCATACCCATCTACGAGATGACCTGTTACGGGTAGATACATGTCCGAGAAGCCTATACCTGCTTGACGGGGGCCTATAGGTGGAGAGAACCTTATAACAAATCTTGCAAAAATCCTTGGCCGTCCTCAGCCAGGCAAGTCAAGTGTGCGCAATACAAAGTACCGCTAATACACTGTTCGATAGGCTATGGGGTCATTGAAGTGACGTCTCCCACTACATAAAGCCCAGGAGTCGTTGTTTAATGATCGTCGTCCCGTTTGCAAGCATCACACCTGCTTCGGTGTGGCCCTAGCTGCTCTGTGAGAAGGGGCATGAGTTGAGTTCACCGGGGGATTGAACAGTTGGATTCCGCAACCCCGTTTGGAAGGCTATGTCCCCACTCAGGACGCATTATCGTCGAAGGTAACAATGATGATTCACTCTCATACCATGGACTTGCCTTCCAAGGACACCATTGAGGCCCTACGCATTTCGGGCAACGCGGCGCATGGGTTTGGCACATTGCCTGGCGCAATTGAATACGCCCCGCCGCGCACCGGACTTATTTCTGTAGAATAGCTTCTTTACCCTTTTATCTGTATATTCAAAATTCAATACTGCCTATAGCCCGGGAGCCGCCAGCCTCCACGCTCATATACACTGCGTAACGGCACGAGTTCGTTCTTACGATCAGCACAGCTAGGACCAGTACAGGAGACCGGTCCCCTATGAAGTCCACTAATGCCCCTTCGAAACCAGCTTGAGAAGCAAGGTAGGAATGCCTTGTGAAAGAAAGAAGTGGCACTGACACCTACGTGGTTTAGCAGGGACATGTGACTATCGTAGATGGTAGGGCTTAGCACCCATCATACGCTGTTTCTGGCGCCAATGGAAGAACCTTATCCCGAGAAGCAGTGTGATTTGATTGGCCGGTCTTTACAGGGGCAGAACAACCAGATCGAGTGAGTGACCTTGTTCATATCTGGATCTCTCTTGGGGTTGATTCTTCGATGCACACTCACCCTAGATGTACCGAGATGACAGAAGTCTGCAGGTTGGCCAGCCCACCACCTTGGACGAGACAACGCGATTGGGTAGACCTGTGGGATAATACCATGTTAGTATAAATTGGACGAATAAGGAGGCAGCTCGTCTTGGTCGATTCAGCCTATTGACTACATGTACGGAGTACTGTGAACTAGCATGCTGTTTGGCTCATGGTTAAAACAGCCGCTTTATGACTGGTCATTCTCACGTCCAGGAGTAGATGGGATACTCAGAGAGTATCGCGGCAGTTCATGCCCCCGGGCCGAGTATGTTCCCGTATAAGATACGCCCTTGCAACTCTCACATTGAAAAGTATAAGCAGTTTAAGAATTATTCACTTCTGCTCTAGACCTTCGTTAAACCTTCTATGGTCGTCATGTTGTGGATTACGTTTACGGCTGCTACTGTAGTGCTCTTTGCGCAGCATGCCTCCGCCCAGGGGCGTCTGCTCCGGTTTGTCTGTTCGCAACTCGTGATCGAACGGATCGACCCTCTCGTCTCTCCGGGGATGGTGCCGTCTCCTCACACGCACCAGGTCGTTGGAGGCAACTCGTTTAATGCGACGGTAAACAGCGTGGACTTTAATTCCTAACCTCTCAAATGTGTGATCTGATGATAGCCGTTCTCAACAGATGGATCCTGCGCAACTTGATCCCGCCGCAACATCCACCTGCACTACGTGCTCGTACTCTGAGGATTTTAGTAACTACTGGACTGCCAACTTGTATTTTAAATCGCCAGAGAACGGTACTTTCAAACGGGTGCCGCAGATGCCGAACCCCACTTGCTGCCAGCAAAACGGCGGCCTAACGATATACTACATGTCTCCCTTTTCCGGTAACCAGAAGGTCACAGCGTTCAAACCTGTAAATTTAACTCAATCTTTATTTCGTCCCTCTCCCAAGGATCTAGCGAGATGGCCGATGTAGCTGTCACGTCCCTGCTTGCGCACTGCAGTATGACTAATAGGTTACTCAATAGGGTTTCCGAATGCTGGCAGGCGACCCGGCGCTCCGCACCACTACGGGCAAAGACCCAGGTATCTGCCACCGGTGCCTAGGCGCTAGCAACGGGTTCCAGCCGTGCGACAGAACGGATAGTTCCGAACTTCCGTCGAAGCCGTGCCCGCAGGGGATTCGGTCGAGCATCATCTTTCCGACTTGCTGGGACGGCAAGAACCTCGACAGCCCAGACCAGTGAGTCCCCTGTGACCTTTTACCCCCCCCTTTCAGGATGTCTACGAGTCATAAATGTCATTACCTCAATGGGCACCATCTCTCCTTGCTACTCCCGTGAGCTGTCGAAGCCCTGGGTGATCTTTTACCGTAACTCGACATTATTGACTCCAGTGTTACAATAGCAAATCGCACATGGCGTACTCTCCAGGAATCTGTAGTGGGGGTAACTGCCTCGCCGGTGCCTCCTGTCCTAGCACCCACCCCGTCAGAGTTCCTGGCGTCATGTACGAGATCTACTGGAATACTAGCCAGTTCAACAACCCCAAGTACTTCTCGTCGGGCTCACAGCCGTTTGTGTATAGTTTTGGTGACAGGTAGTTGCACGATTTACTTCCAGCCCCCCCTTCGAACTTCCTTACACTCCTTGGTCATCACTTCAATACTATAACTTCGATATTGCGGTAGGCACTAATGATTAATAGACTGGGCCACGGCCAACATGGCGATTACCTCTTCGGGTGGAAAGGCGATGCCCTCCAGCGCGGCATGGATGCCCTGTCAGGGAGTAACTGCGTCAATGAGAAGTGCAGCGCGCTGAAATCTCAATCGTATGAAGACGCCATGGCGTGTACGAAAAAATCTGTCGTAAGCGAGGATGTAGGCTTGGATGGGTGTGAGTACACATCTAAACGTTGACTTGTATACCATAATTTGTGGCTAACGGCAGAATTATAGGGATTCCTGCTTTACCTGGTGGTATGCCAGTGACCTACTAATAGCTCCGTTGTGTTTAAGGAAGGGATGCGGCCTACGGTGGGAAAATGCTAGCTTGATAAGTTTACGGCCGCTGCGTTTTAACGACGGAAATTATTGCTTTCTAACCGCACTATTAAACAATGCACAACTATTATATATAAAATACTATTTTTTTACGTTAAATATATATTTAAATTTAAAGGAATTAATACAAACATATAAAAAATTAATATAAACACATGATTTTATAAACATATAATTTTTTAATTAGCTTAAAAAGTAAATATTAATATATATTATTATATTAATATACTTTATATATTTAATATATATATACACTTATTTTTTTATTTTTATTTTAATTAATGCTTTTTTTTTAAAATAAACTTTTTATATTATTATTTATAACGTTATTTACAAATTAATAATATATTTAAATTAGTAATACATTTTTTAATATTTTTACACTTTTTATATTTATTTATATATTTTTTAATAATTATAATATAATTTATAAATTTAATATTACTAATTTATAATTAGTTATTTAAACTAAATATTAAAACTTATATTTTTTTTTATAAACTTTTTAAAATTTATAATATTTTTATTAATACTTTAATTTAACGTTTTAATAATATATAATTATAATATATTATAAATTAATAATATTAAAATTTTATAATATTTAAAAAAAATATAATTATTTAATATATAATTAAACTAAGTTTGTAAATATTTTTATTTTAGCTTTAATAAATTAAAAAATAGCTAATATTTTTTAATATATATATAATAAATTACTTATTAATAAAAACTAAGTATTAAACTTTATATAATAATAATTAAACTTTTAAATATATTAAAATTATTAAATTAATTATTAATAAGCTTTTAATAAAAGTTTTTTAAATTATTATATGTAATTTAAATTTATAACTAATATAATTTTAAAATATA